>JAQQSY010000088.1:0-10964 GCA_028646535.1 Procyon lotor
ACCTTGACAAAATGACGAGGCGGAAAAACTCACCACAAAAGTTGAATATTCATCCTTTCTAATGGAGGCATAGTATTCCATTGTGTATATGTACCACATCTTCTTTTTCCATTCATCTGTTGAAGGACATCTTGGTTCTTTCCACAGTTTGGCGATTGTGGCCATTGCTGCTATGAACATTGGGATCCAGGTGGCCCTTCTTTGTAATGCATCTGCTTCTTTGGGGTAAATACCCAGCAGTGCGATGGCTGGGTCATAGGTTAGCTCTATTTTCAATTTCTTGAGGAATCTCCATACTGTTTTCCAAAGTGGTTGTACCAGCTTGCAGTCCCACCAGCAGTGTAATAGGGTGCCCCTTTCTCCACACCCTCTCCAACTTTTGTTGTTTATTGTCCTGTTTATTAAAAAATGGGCAGAAGACATGAACAGACACTTCTCCAAGAAGACATGCAAATGGCTAACAGACACATGAAAGAATGTTCATCATCTTTAGCCATCAGGGAGATTCAAATCAAAACCACACTGAGATACCACCTTATACCAGTTAGAATGGCCAAAATTAAATTAAATTTTAAGAAAAGAAAGCTGGAGGGGCGCCTGAGTGGCTCAGTGGGTTAAAGCCTCTGCCTTCGGCTCGGGTCATGATCCCAGGGTCCTGGGATCGAGCCCCACATCGGGCTCTCTGCTCAACGGGGAACCTGCTTGCCCTTCTCTCTCTGCCTGCCTCTGCCTACTTGTGATCTCTCTCTCTTTCTCTGTCAAATAAATAAATAAAATCTTAAAAAAAAAAAGAAAACTGGAGTAACAATTTTCAGATCAGAAAAATTAGATTTAAGTTAAAGACTGTAGTTAGATACAGAAGGACACTAGATCATGCTTCAAGGGCTTATCCAACAAGAAGAATTAACAATTGTAAATATCTATGTTCCCAACATGGGAGCAGTCAGCTACATGAGCCAACTGTTAACCAAAATAGAGATATATTGATAAGAATATGTTAATTGTAGGCTCCCTTAACACGCCACTCTCAGCAATAGACAGGTCAAATAAGCATAAAATCAACAAGGAAACAAGAGCTTTGAATAACATACTGGACCAGATGGACCTTGTAGATATATACAGAACATTACATCCTAAAACAACAACATACTCACAATTCTTGAGGATGCATGGAACTTCTCCAGAATTATACCATATACTGGGTCAGAAATCAGGTCTCAATGATACCAAAAAGATTGAGATTATTCCCTGCATATTCTCAGACCACAATGTTTCGAAGCTGGAACTCAATCACAAGATAAAGTTTGGAAAAAATTCAAACACTTGGAAGCTAAAGACCATCCTGCTCAGGAATGTTTGCGTCAACCAGGAAATCAAAGTGAAACTTAATCAATTCATGGAAAGCAATGAGAATGAAGACAAATCAATCTAAAAAAAACTATGGGATATGACAAGGCATTCCTATGGGGGAAATACATAACCATCCAAGCATCACTCAAAAAATTGAAAAATCCCGAATACACAAACAATCTTTACACCATGAAGAACTGGAAAATCAACAGCAAATCAGGCCAATCCCATGCACAGGAAAAGAAATAAGATTAGAAAAGAGATCAATGAATTAGAAACCTATATATATATAGGTTTGAAATAATTGAAACAGACTTACCCAAAAGAAAAGAGAAAGGACCCAAACTAATAAAATTATGAAAGAAAGGGTGGGATCATGACTAACACTAAGGAAATAGAAAAAATCCTCAGACATTATTATCAACAGTTATATGCCAATAAGTTAAGCAACCTAGAAGAAAGGGATACATTCTTGGAAGCCTATAAACGTCTAAGAGTAAAACAAGAAGAAATTAATAAACTGAATGGACCAATAATCAGTAACGAGATTGAAGCAGTGATCAAAAACCTCCCAAAAAAAAGAGTCCAGGATCTGATTGATTCCCTGGGAAATTCTATGAAACATTCAAAGAAGAAATAATACCTACTCTCTGGAAGCTGTTTCAAAAAAATAGAAACAGAAGGAAAACTTCCAAACTCTTTCTGTGAGGCCAAAATTACCTTAATCCCCATACCAGGCAAAGACCCCATCAAAAAGGAGAATTTCAGACCAGTAACCCTGATGAATATAGATGCTGAAATTCTCAAAAAGGTACTCACTAGTAAGACCCAATAGTACCTTAAAAGGATTATCCATCATAACCAGGTGTGATTTATCTCTGGGATGCATTTGAAATCAACATTTGAAATCAATCAATGTGATAGAAAAAATCTACAAAAGGGAAGAACCACATGGTCCTCTCAATTGATGCAGAAAAAGCATTTGACAAAATACACTATCCCTTCTTGATTAAAAATTTTCAGAGTATACAGCTAGAGGGAATATTTCTCAACTTCATAAACTCCATCTATAGAAAACCCACAATGACTGTCATTCTTAATGGGGAAAAGCTAAGAGCCTTTACCTTAAGATCAGGAACACAACAAGGATGCCCACTCTCGCCACTCTTACTCAACATAGTACTCGAAGTCCTAGCAACAGCATCAGAAAACAAAAAGAAATAAATGGTATTCGGAGAGGGAGGGGCAAGATGGCGGAGAGGTAGGACACCCTGTTGCAACCTGTCCCCAAAAGTGAGCTGGATATCTACCAGACCAAGCTGAAAATCCAAGAAATCAGCCTAAGGAACAAGATTTTTCACTTCTGGATCTCTATGGGAGCAGAAGACAGCAGCAGAGAGGTAAAGCAAAGCAGGAACACTTGAAACAGTATCTGAGGATAAAAAAAGGGGGAGGGTGCCACCAGAAGCAGTGCAAGGACAGTAATACCCCAAAGGAAAGTGCCATGTGGTTGCGGAGCAGCAATAACTTAGAGCCCGGTCAAAAACACTTAAAAAGAGCATAAGGTTCTGAAGAGCAGCTAGTGAAAGGGGGTGGTCGTGAGCACAAGACTGGGCATACCTTCCCAGGAAGGACACCACTGCCTCAAATAGAGACCAGTGGGGGGCGGGGTCCCGCTCCCCACACCATTTTGTGTGGGAGGGGTGCGCCCGCTCCTGAAAGCACCTTAGAGAGTCTGCTGTGGTTCTGGAGCCCACAGCGTTTCTACATGTACAGAGCTCTCTTGACGGTGCACCCCCAAAGGCAAGAACTGCACGGCCAGACCAGTAATACTGGCAAGAATCTGGCCACACCCCGCCAGAGCCTGGAGCCCCTAGAGCAGGGGATCACTCCAAAGTCATGCAGAGCCAGCAAACTGCTAAGTGTGCACTGCCTGGGAAAGGTTGCGCTGAGAGATTTACGGAGGGGAGTGTCCCTTCTGGTCCACCCAGAGGAGAGTAGACTGCGGCTTCTCTGTGATGGGGAGGTCTGGGTACGGACAGGCAGATCCCTCACTTAGAATCTCTGAAAAGGAGAAAATCTACAAAAGGCCAAAAGCCTTCAGAGAGCTAAAGACTGAGAAACCGGGTTCCACAGAGTTCTGCCCCTTGATTGGGGCAAGCCAAAAAAAAAAAAAAAAAAGAAAAGACTATAACAACAGAGACACTATAAGACTTTTAAATCCACCACATTAGGAGAAATCAATATATTAAGTGCTTGATAATAGCCTCAAACCTGTATATTTCATAGATACAAGGTTTTTTTCTTTTTTTTCTATTCACAATTTTTTAAAATTTTTATTCACTTGATTTCACATTTCTCAGTTTGATTTTGTTTTTTTATTTTAATTTTTTTAAACTACATAACATTATAACTAGAGGCTTAATACAACGATAGACCCAGGAAGACCTGAAATAACCTTCCTCACAAACAAGTAGCTATAAGCACCCTCCCATCTTATCCTTCTGTCAGTTTCTACCTATTTGCTTTTGTTCTCATATTATAGAAAATCTCATTCCTGGGGTTCATTCTGACTAGGTTCTTTTATTTCTTGTCATCTACTCTCGTCGGTCTATATGTTTGTTCTTGTTGGTCTACATATTTCATAAATCTTATTGTTGGGGCCCATTCTGGCTGAGATCCCCTCTTTTTCTGTTCCTCTCTATCTTTTTTATCCTCATTCTTTCTTTTTGGTGGTGAATCCCAATAGTTCCTAAACCTTCCAGAGTGCACCCTGCCTGGGTCGTGGGTGAAATATCCAACTATACATCTTCTCATCCACTTCCCATTAAAATGACAGGGAGGAGGAACACCCAACAGAGGGAGAACCCAGAGACTGCATCCTCTCCCTCAGAACTATTAGAAATGAACATTAACAATATGTCAGAAAGGGAATTCAGGCTGACAATTATCCAGGCAATGGCTAGGATGGAGAAAAACATTAATGACAACATAGAATCTCTAAGGGCAGAAATGAAAACCAGTATAGTCGATGTAAGAAGTGCTATCAGTGAGATCCAATCCAATCTAAATAGTTTAACAGCTAGAGTTAGGGAGACAGAGGATAAAATTAGTGATCTAGAGGATAAAATGGTAGAGAAGAAAGGGCAGGAGGACAGCTGGAGCAAACTGCTCAGGAATCATGAGAAGAGACTTAGGGAAATAAATCACACCATGAAATGTTCCAACGTCAGAATTATTGGAATCCCAGAGGGGGTAGAGAAAGAAAGAAGACTAGAAGATATAGCTGACCAAATTCTGAATGAAAATTTCCCCAGTCTGGGGAATGGAACAAGGGTTCATATCCTAGAGGCAAAAAGGACACCGGCCAAGATCAACGAGTCCAGAAATACAGGGAGACACATCATAGTAAAATTTGCAAATTAAAATTTTAGACAAGAGGTCCTGAGAACAGCTGGGAAAGAGATCCCTTACATATGGAGGAAGAACAATTACAATAAGTTCAGACCTTTCCACAAAAACTTGGAAAGCCAGAAAGGGCTGGCAAGACATATTCAAGACACTAAATGAGAAGAACATGCAGCCAAGAATGCTTTATCCAGCAAGGATGACATTCAAAATGGTTGGAGAGATAAAGAGCTTCCACAATTGGCAAGGATTAAAAGAATATGTGACCAAGAACCCGGCACTCCAGGAAATATTAAAGGTGGTTCTAGAAAAGTAGAGAGAACCCATGAGTGACTTAGAACAGAAATTTACAATCAATAGAAACAAGGACTACACAGGCAACATGGTCTCAATAAACACTTATCTTTCAATAATCACTCTCAACCTGAACGGCCTAAACACTCCCATAAAATGGCACACGGTTGCAGAATGAATAAAACAGCAGGATCCGTCCATACGCTGTCTACAAGAGACTCATTTGGAACCCAAAGATACATCCAAACTGAAAGTGAAAGGATGGAGAACCATCTTTCATGCCAATGGGCCTCAAAAAAAAGCTGGGGTAGCAATTCTCCTATCAGATAAATTAGATTTTAAGCTAGAGGCTCTAGTCAGAGATACAGAAGGACACTCCATCATTCTGAAAGGGTCTATCCTCCAAGAAGACCTAACAATCGTAAACATTTATGCCCCAACATAGGAGCAGCCAACTACAAAAACCAACTGTTCATCAAAATAGTCACATTGATAGGAATAGAATCATAGTGGGAGATCTTAATACACCACTCTCAGTAACAAACAGAACATCTAAACAGAAAATCAATAAAGAAACAAGAGCTTTGAATGACACATTTGAACAGATGGACCTCATAGATATATACAGAACATTCCACCCTAGAACAACAGAATACTCGTTTTTCTCGAGTGCACACGAAACTTTCTCCAGAATAGACCACATACTGGGCCACAAAACAGGACTCAACCAATAACAAAAGATTGAGATGATTCCCTGTATTTTCTCAGACCACATTGCTCTGAAACTGGAACTCAACCACAAGAAGAAGTTTGGAAGGAATTCAAACACTTGGAGGCTAAAGACCAACCTGCTCAAGAATACTGAGATCAACCAGGAAATCAAAGATGAGCTTAAACAATTCATGGAGACCAATGAGAATGAAGACACATTGATGCAAATCCTATGGAACATGACAAAGTTGGTCCTAAGGGGGAAATACATAGCCATCCAAGCCTCACTCCAAAAATTGAAAAATCTCGAATACACCAGCTCTCCTTACACCTCAAAGAACTGGAAAACCAACAACAAAGGAAGCCAACCCCACGCACAAGAAGGGAAATAATCAAGATCAGAACAGAGATCAACGAGTTAGAAACTAGAGAAAGGAGAGAACGCATCAACGAATCCAGAAGTAAGTTCTTTGAAAGAATCAATAAGATTGATAAGCCATAGGCCAAACTCATCCAAAAGAAAAGAGAGAGGACCCAAATTAACAAAATTATGAATGAAAGGGGAGAGATCACGACTAATCCAAAGGAAATAGAAACAATCATCAGAAATTACTATCAACAACTATATGCCAATAAGTTAAATAACCTAGAAGAAATGGATGCATTCCTGGAAACCTATAAACTTCCAATTCTAAAACAGGAAGAAATTGACAACCTAAATAGACCAATATCTAGTAATTAGATAGAAACAGTGATCAAAAACCTCCCAAAGAACAGGCATCCAGGACCAGGGGAATTCTACCAAACTTTCAAGGAAGAAATAATACCTATTCTCCTGAAACTGTTTCAAAAAATAGAAACAGAAGAAAAACTTCCAGACTCGTTCTATGAAGCCAGCATTACCTTGATCCCCAAATCATGCAAAGACCCTACCAAAAAGAAAAATTTCAGACCAATATCCCTGATGAATATGGATGCTAAGATTCTCAACAAGATCCTGGCTAATAGGATCCAACAGCACATCAAAAAGGTTATTCATCATGACCAAGTGGGATTTATCCCTGGGATGCAAGGGTGGTTCAACATTCGCAAATCAATATATGTGCTAGAAGAGAGAAGAACCACATGGTCCTCTCAATTGATGCAAAAAAAGTGTTTGACAAAATTCAGCATCCATTCCTGATTAAAACTCTTCAAAATATAGGGATAGAAGGAACATTCCTCAACATCATCAAGTCTATCTACAAAAAGCCCACAGCAAATATCATTCTCAGTGGGGAAAAGCTGAGAGCCTTCCTTTTGAGATCAGGAATACAACAAGCATGCCCACTCTCACCACTCTTGTTCAACATAGTGTTAGAACTCCTAGCAACAGCAATCAGACAACAAAAAGAAATAAAAGGTATTCAAATTGGCAATGAAGAAGTCAAACTCTCTCTTCACAGATGACATGTTTCTTTATATGGAAAACCCAAAAGATTCCACGCCCAAACTACTAGAACTCATACAGCAATTCAGTAATGTGGCAGGATACAAAATCAATGCACAGTAATCACTTGCTTTCCTATACACAAACAAGGAAACTGTGGAAAGAGAAATTAAGGAATCGATTCCATTTACAATAGTACCAAAAACCATAAGATATCTGGAAATAAACTTAACCAAAGAGGTGAAGGATCTGTACTCAAAGAACTACAGAACACTCATGAAAGAAATTGAAAAAGACACAAAAAGGTGGAAAGGCATTTTATATTCCTGGATCGGAAGAATAAACATTGTTAAAAAGTCTGTACTGCCCAGAGCTATCTATACTTTCAATGCCATCCCAATCAAAATTCCCTGGATTTTTTCAAAGGCCTGGAAAAAACAATCCTAAAATTTGTATGGAACCAGAAAAGACCCCACATTCTTAAGCAAATGCTGAAAAAGAAAAACCAAGCTGGGGGCATCACATTGCCTGATTTCAAGCTTTACTACAAAGTGGTGATCACCAAGACAGCACGGTACTGGTACAAAAACAGACACGTAGACCAGTGGAACAGAATAGAGAGCTCATATATAGACCCGCAACTCTATCATCAGCTAATCTTTGACAAGCAGGAAAAAAGATTCAGTGGAAAAAAGACAGTCTTCAATTAATTTTGCTGGGGAAATTGGACAGCTATATGTAGAAGAATGAAACTAGACCATTCTCCTACACCACAGACAAAGATAAACTCAAATGAATAAAGGACCTCAACATGAGGTAGGAATCAATCAAAATCCTAGAGGAGAACATAGGCAGTAACCTCTTTGACATCAGCCACAGCAACTTCTTTCAGGACATGTCTCCAAAGACAAAGGAAACAAAAGCTAAATTGAACTTTTGGGACTTCATCAAGATAAAAACTTCTTCACAGAGAAGGAAACAGACAACAAAAGAAACAGGCAACCCACAGAATGGGAGATGATATTCACAAACGACAGTACAGACAAATGTCTTATATCTCAGATCTGTAAAGAACTCCTCAAACTCAACACTCACAAAACCAATAATCACATCAGAAAATGGGCAGAAGACATGAACAAACACTTATCCAAAGAAGACATACAAATAGCTAACAGACACATGAAAAAATGTTAACCAGGAAAATCTTGATAAAGAAAAACAAAATTGGAGGCATCATGTTGCCTGATTCCAAGCTATATTACAAAGCTTACCACCAAGACAGCATGGTATTAGCATAAAAACAGACACATAGTTCAGTGGTACAGAGTAGAGACTCTCAACTCTATGGTTAACTAAACTTCAACTAATCAGGAAAAAATATCCAATGGAGGAAAGACATGCTCATCAATAAATGGTGCTGGGGAAATTGAAAAGCTATATACAGAAGAATGAAATTTGAAATTTGACCATTCTCTTACACCATACACAAAGACAAACTCAAAATGGATAAAAGACCTCAATGTGAGACAGGAATCCACCAAAATCCTAGAGGGGCACATAGTAACATTGTTGACATTGGCCACAGCAACTTCTTTAAGGATATATCTCCAATGACATAGGAAAAAAAGCAAAAATAATATTTGGGACTTCATCAAGATAAAAGACTTCTGCACAGCAAAGGAAACAGTCAGCAAAACAAAGAAGCAAGACACAGAATGTGAGAAGATAATTTGCAAATGTCACTACAGACAAAGGTCTGATATCCAAGATCTATAAAGAACTTCACTAAACAGCCAAAAAATCAAGTAAAAAAAATGGGTAGAAAACATGAACAGACAAGTCTCAAGAGAAGACATACAAATGGCTAAGAGACAGATGAAAAAAATGTTCATCATCATTAGCCATCAGGAAAATTTAAATCAAAACCACATTGAGATACTACCTTACACCAGCTAGAATGGCAAAAATCAACAAAGCAAAAAACAACAAACATTGGAGAGGATGTGGAGAAAGGGGAACCCTCTTACACTGTTGGTGGGAATGCAATTTGGTGCAGCCACTTTAGAAAACAATGTGAAGCTACCTCAAAAAATTAAAAATAGAGTTACCCTTTGACCCATCAATTACACTACTGGGTATTTAGTCCAAAAATACAGATGCATTGAAATAACGGGCCATATCCAGCTCAATGTTCATAGAAGCAATGTCCACAATACCCAAAGTGCGGAAAGAGCCAAAATGCTCTTCAACAGACGAATGGATAAACAAGATGTGGTCCATATATGCAATGAAATATTACTCAGCCATCAGAAAATATGAATTCCTAGCTTTTTCACCAGCATGGATGGGACTGGAGGTAATTATACTAAGTGAAATAAGTGAAAGAAAGAAAGTCAATTATCATATGGTTTCACTTGTGGATCATAAAGAATAGCATGGAGGACATTAGGAAAAGAAAGGGGAAAATGAAGAGGGAGAAATTGGAGTGGGAGAAGAACCATGAGAGAATATGGACCCCGGGAAAAACTGAGGGTTTTAGAAGTGAGAGGGTTGGTGAATGGGTGAGACTGATGATGGGTATTAAGGAGAGCATGGACTGTGTGGAGCACTGAGTGATACACGCAAAAAATGAATCATGGAACTCTTCATAAAAAACTACTGATGTACTGTATGGTGACTAACATAACACAGTAAAAAAAAGTTAAATTTTCTTAAAAAATAATAAGCACATTCAAAATATTCCATCCTAAAATAGCAGAATACACATTATTTTCAAGTGCACAAGAAAAATTCTTCAGAATAGATCATATTGCAGATTACAAAACCAACCTCAACAAAATCAAGATCAATATCATACCATGCAACTATTCTGATAATCCTAACCCTAACCACAATGCTATAAAGCTAGAAGTTAAACACAAGAAAAATATCTGTAAAGATGACAAATATATGGAGGAGAAAAAACATGCTACTATGCAATTATTGTGTCCACCAGGAAATCAAACAAAGGAAAAACTATGTGGAAACACAGGAAAATGAAAAAACAAGAATCAAAACTTCTGGACTACAATAAAGGATTTCTAAAGGGAAAATTGCAGCCTTACATACCTACCCCAAGAATTTAGAAAAAAATCTCAAATTAGCAACCAAACCTTACACTGAAGGAAGCTAGAAAAAGAAGAGCACAAAACCCCAAGCCAACAGAAGGAAGAAAATAATAAAGATAGAGGACAAATCAAGCGAAATAAGTCAGTCAGAGGAAGACAATTATCACATGATCTCTCTGATATGAAGAATATGAGCGGCAGGGTGGGGGATCCAGGGGGTAGAGGAGAGAAATAAAACAAGGTGGGATGGGGAAGAAGACAAACCATAAGAGATTCCTAAACTCATGAAATGAGCTAAGAGTGGCTGGTAGGTGGGGGGTGGGGAGTAGAGATAGGGTGGCTGGGTTATGGACATTGGAAAGGGTATGTACTATGGTAAGTGCTGTGAAATATGTAAGCCTGACAATTCACAGACATGTACCCTGGGGCAAATAATACATTATATGTTAATAAAAAAATTAAAAAACAAAGAGCATAAATCAATGGTCTCTAAATAAACAAAAAAAACATAGTAGAACACACCAATGGAACTAGGAACTGGTTCTTTGAAAATTTTACTAAAATTGTTAAACCTCTAGCCAGGTTTATCAAGAAGAAAAGAGAAAAGACCCATATTGATAAAATAAGAAATGATACAGGATAAATAAAAACTAACACCAGGAAAT
>JAQQSY010000088.1:19493-57854 GCA_028646535.1 Procyon lotor
TTTTTGGGACTTCATCAAGAGAAAAAGCTTCTGCTAACGAACTAAGGGTGGCCGGGGGTGGGGGTGGTGTGAGTGGGTAGGGATAGGGTGGACATTGGGGAGGGTATGTGCTGTTAAGTGCTGTGAAATGTGTAAGCTCGACGATTCACAGACATGTACCCTGGGGCAAATAATACATTATATGTTAATAAAAATTAAAAAAAAAAAAGAAAAAGCTTCTGCTTAGCAAAGGAAACAGTCAACAAAATCAACAGGCCACCCTCAGAATTGGAGAAGGTATTCGTAAGTGACACTACAGACAAAGGTCTGATACCTAAGATCTATAAAGAACTCCTCAAACTCAACACTCAAAAAACCAATAATCATATAAAAAATGAGCAGAAGACATGAACAGACACTTCTCCAAAGAAGACATACAAATGGCTAACAGACACATGAAAAAATGTTCATCATCTTTAGCCATCAGGGAGATTCAAATCAAAACAACACTGAGATACCACCTTACACCAGTTAGAATAGCCAAAATCAATAAGACAGTAAGCCACAAATTTTGGAGAGGGTGAACCCCCTTAGACTGTTGGTGGGATTGTAAGTTGGTGCTGCCACTTTGGAAAATAGTGTGGAGATTTCTCAAAAAATTAAAAATAAAGTTACCCTATGACCCTGCCATTGCACTACTGGGTATTTACCCCAAAGAAGCAGATATAGCACAAGAAGGGCCACATGTACCCCAATGTTCATAGGAACAAGGGCCACAATCGCCAAACTGTGGAAAGAACCAAGTTGTCCTTCAATAGATGAGTGGATAAAGAAGATATGGCCCACATATACAATGGAATATTATGCCTCCATTAGAAAAGATAAATATTCAACTATTGTATCAACATGGACGGGACTGGAAGAGATTATGTGGAGTGAAATAAGTACAGTGGAGAGAGTCAATTATCTTATGGTCTTACTTACATGTGGAACATAAGGAAAAACATGGAGGGCATTGTGGGAAGGAAGGGAAAGGTGAATGGGGGGAAATCAAAGGGGGCAATGAACCATGAGAGACTGTGGACTCTGAGCAACAAACTGAGGGTTTTGGAGGGGTGGGAGTAGGAATTTGGGCGAGCCTGGTGGTGGTTATTGAAGAGGGCATGTATCGCATGGAGCACTGGATGTGGTGCATAAACAATTAATCTTGTAACACTGAAAAAATAAAATAAATATAATTGGAAAAAATGTGATACACCACATTAATTAAAGAAAGGATAAGAACCATATGATCTTCTCAAAAGATGCATAAGAAGCATTAGACAAAATACAGCATCCTTTCCTGATAAAAACACTCCACAAAGTAAGGATAGAGGGAACATACTTTGACATCATCAAGGCCCTATATGAACTACTCACAGCTAATATCATCCTCAACTGGAAAAAAATGAGAGTCTTCCCCCCCTGTAGTCTAGAATAAGACAAGAATGTCCACTTTACAATTACCATGTAACTCAGTACTGGAAATCTCAGCCTCAGCCATCAGACAACAAAAGGAAATGAAAGACATCTAAATCAGCAAGGAAGAAGTCAAATTTTACGATTTGCAGATGACATGATAGCCTATCTGGAAAAACCAAAAGGTTCCACCAAAATATTCCTGAACTCACACAAGAATTCAGCAAAGTCACAGGATATGAAATCAAAGTGCAGAAATCTATTACATTTCTTTTTTATTTAAATTCAATTCACATGAATGCAGAGGACCATAAGGAAATCTGAAGGGGGATAAATCAGAGAGAGAGACACGAACCATGAGAGATTATGGACTCTGAAAAAAAACCAAGGATTTCAGAGGAATGGAGGGAGGGGGTTGCAGGGTAATGGTTTTAAGGAGGGCATGTGTTGTGATGAGCACTGAGTGTTATGCATAACTGATGAATCTGTTGAACACTACATCAAAAACTGATGATTTACTATATAATGGTTAAATGAACTTAATGAAAAAACTCAATTAATTGAAGTGATAAATTATTGAACACTACGTCTGAAACTAAGGATGTATTCTATGTTAGCTAATTGAATTTAAATTTTAAAAATAAATTCACGAAACGAACTAAGGGTGGCTGGGAGGCGGGGGTGTGTGCTATGGTAAGTGCTGTGAAATGTGCAAGCCTGACGATTCACAAACATGTACCCTGGGGCAAATAATACATTATATGCTAATAAAAAATTAAAAAATTAAAAAAAATAAATTCAAATAACATATATTGTATTAGTTTCAAGGTAGAGTTCAGTGATTCATCAATTGTATAAAACACCCGATGTTCATTACAGCAGGTACTTTCCTTAATGCCTCTCACCCAGTTGCTCCATCCCTTCCCACCTCCTCCCCTCAAACAATCTTTGGTTTCTTTCCTATGATTAAGAGTCTCTTAGGGTTTATCTTCCTCTCTGATTTCATTTGGTTTTATTTTTTCCTCTCTTCCACTACAATACTCTCTTTTGTTAAATTCTAAATATCAGTGAGATCATAATAGTCTTTCTCTGACTGACTTGTTTTGCATAGCATAATACCAGCATCCCTATCATGTTCTTGACCTTAAAGAAAAAACTCAGTTTTCCCCTGTTGATGATGATATTCTGTGGGGCTTTTTTGTTGTTGCTTGTTTGTTTCCCCAAATGTTTTAATTTTATTTTTTCAGTGTTAAAAGATTCATTGTTCATGTACCACATCCAGTGCCCCATGCAATACTTGCGCTCCTCCTTACTCAACACCAGACTCGCCCAATCTCTCACCCTTTCCCCTCAAAAACTTTCAGTTTGTTGCTCAGAGTCAACAGTCTCTGATGGTTCACCTCCCTCTCCAATTTTCCCCAATTCACCCGTCCTTTCCTTCTCACAATGTCTTCCATGCTTTTCCTTATGCTCCACACGTGAGAAAATAAGACAATTAACTCTCTCTGGATGACTTATTTCACTCCCCATAATTTCTTCCAGTCCCATCCATGTTGACAAAAAAAGTTGGGTATTCATTTTTTTGATGGAGGCATAATATTCCATTGTATATATGGACCATATCTTCTTTATCCATTCATGTATTGAAGGGCAACTTGGTTCTTTCCATAGTTTGTGGCCATTGCTGCTATGAACATTGGGGTACATGTGGCCCTTCCTTGTACTGCATCTCGTCTTTGGGGGTAAATACCCAGTAGTGCAATGGCAGGGTCATAGGGTAGTTCTATTTTTAATTTCCTGAGGGATCTCCACACTGTTTTCCAAAGTGGCTTCACCAGCTTGCAACAGTAGAAGAGGGTTCCCCTTTCTCCACACCCTCTCCAACATTTGTTATTTACTGTCCTGTAGATTTTGGCCACTCTAACTGGTGTCAGGTGGTATCTCAGTGTGGTTTTGATTTGAATCTCCCTGATGGCTAAAGATGATGAACATTTTTTCATGTGTCTGTTAACCATTTGTATGTCTTCTTTGGAGAAGTGTCTGTTCATGTCTTCTGCTCATTTTTTATATGATTATTGGTTTTTTGAGTGTTGAGTTTGAGGAGTTCTTTATAGATCTTAGATATCAGACCTTTGTAGTGTCATTTGTGAATACCTTCTCCCATTCTGAGGGTGGACTGTTTGTTTTGTTAATTGTTTCCTTTGCTGTGCAGAAGCTTTTTCTCTTGATGAAGTCTCAAAAACTCATTTTTGCTTTTGTTTCCTTTGCCTTTGGAGACGTGTCCTGAAAGAAGTTGCTGTGGCTGATGCGAAAGAGGTTACTGCCTATGTTCTTCTCTAGGGTTTTGATAGATTCCTGCCTCACGTAGCAAGCTTTTATCTATTTCGAGTTTATCTTCATGTATGGTGTAAGAGAACAGTCAAATTTCATTCTTCTACAAAGAGCTGTCCAATTTTCCCAACAACATTTATTGAAGAGACAGTCTTTTTTCCGCTGCATATATTTTCCTGTTTTGTCAAAAATTATTTGACTATAAAGTACGAGTCCATATCTGGGCTCTCTATTCTGTTCCACTGGTCTATGTGTCTCTTTTTGTGCCAGTACCTTGGTGGCATCATCTTGGTGATCAAGGCTTTGTAGTAAAGCTTGAAATCAGACAACATGATGCCCCAGCTTTGTTTTTCTTTTTCAAAATTTCCTTCGCAATTTGGGGCCTTTTCTGGTTCCGTACAAATTTCAGGATTGTTTCTTCTACCCATTTCAAAAAAAAAAATACGCTGGAATTTTGATCACTATGGCATTGAAAGTATAGATTGTTGTGGGCAGTATAGACACTTTAACAATGTTTATTCTTCTGATCCATGAGCATGGAATGCTTTTCCACCTTTTTGTGTGTTTAATTCTTTTCATGAGTGTTCTGTAGTTCCTTGAGTACAGATCCTTTGTCTCTTTGGTTAGGTTTATTCCCAGGTATCTTATGGTTCTTGGTGCTACAGTAAATGGAATCTTTTCTTTCATTTCCTTTTCCATATTTTCATTGTTAGTGTATATGAAAGCCACTGATTTCTGTGCATTGATTTTTTATCCTGACACATTACAGAATTGCTGTATAAGTTCTAGTAGTTTGGGGGTGGAGTGTCTTGGGTTTTCCATATAAATAATCATGTCATCTGCAAAGAGAAATAGTTTGACTTCTTTGCCAATTTGAATACCTTTTATTTCTTTTTGTTATCTGATTGTTGTCGCTAGGACTTCTAATACTATGTTGAAGAAGAGTGGTGAGAGTGGGCATCCTTTTCGTGTTCCTGATCTCAAAGGGAAGGCTGTCAGCTTTTCCCCATTGAGAGTAATATTTGCTGTTGGCTTTTCATAGATATATTTTATGAAGTTGAGGAATGTTCCTTCTATCCCTATACTTTGAAGAGTTTTAATTCGGAATGGATGCTGAATTTTGTCAAATGCTTTTTTGCATCAATTGAGTGGACCTTGTGGTTCTTCTCTCTTCTCTTATTGATTTGTTCTATCCCATTGATTGATTTGCAAATGTTGTACCACACTTGCCTCCCAGGGACAAATCTTACCTGGTCAAATGAATAATCTTTTTAATGTGCTGTTGGATCCTATTAGCTAGGATCTTGTTGAGAATCTTGGCATCCATATTCATCAGGGATACTGGTCTGAAATTCTCCTTTTGGATGGGGTCTTTGCCTAGTTTGGGGATCAGGGTAATGCTGGCCTCATAGAAAGAGCCTGGAAGTTTTCTTTTTGCTTCTATTTTTTTCCAACAGTTTCAGAACAGGTATTATTTCTTCCTTGGATGTTTGGTAGAATTCCCCCGGGAATCTGTCAGGTCCTGGACTCTTGTTTTTTGGGTGGTTTTTGATCACTGCTTCAATCTTGTTAGTAGATATTGATCTATTCATGTTATCAATTTCTTCCTGTTTCAATCTTGGAAGTTTATAGGTTTCTAAGAATGCATCCATTTCTTCTAGATTATTTAACTTATTGGCATATAGCTAAAAACACAAATTTTTAATACTGTTTTCACCTACTGCTACAAGTTTGAAGTACTGTGTGACCCATAAACTTTTTCGGGGGATGGGGACAATATAGTGGCAGAGTAGGAGGCCTCATTTCATCTGGTCCCTTGAATTTAACTGGATATCTATCATTCTGAACACCCGTGAATTCAACCTGTAGTACAAGATTTATCTGGATCTCCACAGGCAGAAAAACAACGACTTTTTGCAAAGCAGTAGGTGAGGAGCCTTGAATCTTCAGGGAAACTATCTGAAGATAAATGTAAGGAGGAGGGAACCTCCCAAGTTATATCATTGGAGCAAAAAAAGTCAGAACCCTTAGAAATCTCCACTGATAGGCACTGTTTTCTAAAAAGAGCACAGGGGAAAAAAATAAAAAATAAAAAGAGCACAGGGGATGAATAAGGCAGAATTCAAGGTGGATTATTGTGCTCTTGGGATTCCAGGAGTCACCAATAGTACAGGGGATCCTGAACTGATAGAGTGCCAAGGAGTGGAGTGGAGAGACTACTCATGGTCAGTGAGCACAGAGGGGACTTTTAGCTCCAGTTACCATAAACCACAAGCTGAGGAGACTGCACTCAGCCTGACCACCCAGAAAAGGACTAGAATTTATGGGTTGTCTAAATTCCTAGGGGAGATATAGAACATCTTGCACCCCTGACAGGGACAGCTCTCAGGGCCATGTGGTCCATGAAGGGATGATGAACTGGGAGCTGTGGAAGAGGGTGCATGTGCGAGCCTACAGCCACTAGCAATTGCAAAGTCACAAAGCACAGACACACTCATGGGTCCCCATGATTACTCTGGGTCCCCCTGAGGGGAAATGGGCATGAATTACTTGATTTTGTGGAGGTTGATAGTGCAGAGGTGGAAATGGATTGACCTGGAAGACTTATTGGGGTAGTGGTGTATCACAACATTTAGGCTCTGGGCCAGAGATACTCACACCACCATATTAGTTTTGGCTCTCTAAAGAGAAGCAGAAATACATCAGGGAACAAAATCCTCGCACCCAACCAGCTCACATTATCTTATACCCCTGACAAGGGGTGGGGGCAACTCTACCCAAGCAAACACGCCTGAGAAGCTCAGCAGTAGACTCCACCCCCAGAAGACAGACTAGAAGAACAGGTGAAAAGGAAGCTTATTTTCTACAGGACTGTAAAACTCCAGGGCCAGGGGAAATAAAATAGGGAGCTCCAGATGTGCTTTAATGACTTGCTTATATTTCAGGTTAAATTTTACATTACTTTTTTAGTTGTTTTTCTTATTCTTTCTTTTTTGTTTTAACCATGTACCTGTTTCAAATAGATTCTTATTTCCCAACCAATGATTTTTAAGTTACCTCTCAATTTTTTTCACATATATGTTTTTATAGATTTATGCCCCATACTAGCCCATTCTTCACTCTATTCCATTAGAATGCTCTCTCTCTCAATATATACATATATACATATATATATATATATATATATATATATATATATATATATATATACACCTCTATAGATATATACATATATAGACATCTATGTCTAGATATCTATCTGTCTAGTTCTGATTTCTTTGCAATTTTGGAATATAGTGTCTTCTAAACACAGACCAAAAATCAAGGAGGAGCAGGCAGATGACCCTGATGTATCCACTCTGAAAGATTATTATCTCTCTCCCGGCCTCCTCCTTCTTTTTCTCTTTTCTTTTTCTTTCTATTTTATTGATTTGGACAATCTTGGGTTTGGTGGCATATCTGTAGTAGCTTTCAACTACTTCATATTTTTTCCAAGCTGCATTTTGCTTGGGATGTGGTTGATATTTTGGCTCTGTCCCTTCCCTCAAACATCGCTCAACAGAATGACCAGGAAGAGGAACTCCAACAAAGAAGAGAACCAAAAACAATGTCTTCTGCCACAGATCTAATGGACATGGATTTAACCAAGATGTCAGAGATAGACTTCAGGATAGTAATCATGAAGTCAACAGCAAAGCTTGAAAAAAAAATTACTGACAATATAGAAACTCTAAGGGCATAAATGAGATCTAATCAAGATGAACTTTAAAATGCTATGAATGAGACACCCTGTAAACTGGATACTCTTAACAGCCTGGGTAAATGAGGCAGAAGAACAAATTAGAGATCAAGAAGATGAGCTGATAGAAAGGAAGGAAGCTGAGGAAGATAGGGATACACACTAATAGCCCACAGAAAGAGACTTAGAGAGATAAATGACCCCACAAAATGTTGCAATGGCAGAATTATTGGGATTCACGAGGAGGTGGAGAGAGAGAGGGCAAAAAGTATAACCTAACCAAAAAAGTAAAGGACAAGTACTCAAAGAACTATAGAACACTGATGAAAGAAATTGAAGAAGACACAAAAAAGTGGAAAACCATTCCATGCTCTTGGATCAGAAGAATAAACAGTGTTAAAATGTCTGTACTGTCCAGAGCAACCTATACTCTCAACCCAATCCTGAAAAACATTCCACCAGCATTTTCTAAGGACTGGAACAAACAATCCTAAAATATATATGGAACCATAAAAGACCCCAAATCGCTAAGGAAATTTTAAAAAGAAAAACAAAGCTGGGGCAACACCTTGCCTGATTTTAGCTTTATTAGAAAGCTGTGATCACCACAATAGCATGGTAATGGCACAAAAACAGACACATAGACCTCTGGAACAGAGCAGAGAGCCCAGATATTGACCTGCAACTCTATGGTCACGTAATCTTCGGCAAAGTGGGAAAAAATATCCAGTGGAAAAGAGACAGTCTCTTCAATAAATGGTACTGGGAAAATTGGACAGCTATATGTAGAAAAATGAAACTTGTCCATTCTCTTACACCATACACAAAGATAAACTCAAAATGGATAAAAGCCTGCAATGTGAGGCAGGAATCTATCAAAACCCTAGAGGAGAACATAGGAAGTAATCTCCTCGATATCTTCCACAGGAACTTCTTTCAGGACATGTCTCCAAAGCAAAGGAAACAAAAGCGAAAATGAACTTTAGAGAATTCATCAAGATAAAAAGCTTCTGCACAGGGAAGAAAACAGTGAACAAAACAAAAATGCAATCCACAGATTGGGAGAACATATTCACAAATGACACTATAGAAAAAGGACTGATATCTAAGATCTATAAAGAGCTTCTGGGAGAATGTGAGCTCTGAGCAACAGCTTGAGGGTTTTGGAGGGGAGGTGGGGGGGTTGGGTGACCCTGGTGGTGGGTACTGAGGAGGCCATGTATTGCATGGAATACTGGGTGTGGTGCATGAACAGTTAATCTTGTAACACTGAAAAAATAAAATAAACATATCTGGGGGGGAAAAAGAACACCTGAAACTCAACACTCACAAAATAGATAATCACATCAAAAAATGGGCAGAAGACATGAACAGACACGTATCCAAAGAAGACATACAAATGGCTAAGAGGTACATGAAAATATGTTCATCATCATTAGCCATCATGGAGGCTCAAATCAAAACCACACTGAGATACCACCTTATACCAGTTAGAATGGCCAAAATCAACAAGACAGGAAACAACAATTGTTGGAGAGGATGTGGAGAATGGAGAACCCTCTTAGACAGTTCGTGGGAGTGCAAGCTGGTGCAGCCACTTGGGAAAACAGCGTGGAGATTTCTCAAGAAATTAAAATTAGAGCTACTCTATGACCTTGCCATTGCACTCTTGGGTATTTACCCCAAAGAAGCAGATGCAGTACAAGGAAGGGCCACATGTACCCCAATGTTCATAGCTACAGTGGCCACAATTGCCAATCTGTGGAAAGAGCCAAGATGCCCTTCAAGAGACGAATGGATAAAAAGACATAGTCTATATATGCAATGGAATATTATGCCTCAATCAGAAAGGATGAATACCCTACTTTGTATCAACATGGACGGGACTTGAGATTATGCTGAGTGAAATAAGTCAACCAGAAAGAGTTCTTTATCATACGGTTTCATTTGCATGTGGAGCATAAGAAAAAATGTAGAGGACATTGGGAGAAAGAAAAGAAGGGTGAATTGGGGGAAATTGGTGTGGGAGATGAAGCATGAGAGACTTGGACTCTGAGAAATAAACCGAAGGTTTTGGAGTGGAGGGAGTTTGGGGGTTGGGTGAGTCTGATGTGGTATTGAGGAAAGCACGTATTGCATGGAGGACTGGGTGTGGTGCATGAAAAATGAATTTGGAACACTGAAAAATTAATTAATTAGTAAGTAAAAGTATATGTAAATAAATCATAGTTGAGAACTTCACTGATCTGCAAACAAGCATTCATGTCTAAGAGGCAGAGAGGACTCCTTCAAAGGCAACAATAACAGAACAACACCCTGACCTATAATAGTGAATCTTTCTTTCTTTCTTTCTTTCTTTCTTTCTTTCTTTCTTTCTTTCTTTCTTTCTTTCTTTCTTTCTTTCTTTCTTTCTTTCTTTCTTTCTTTCGTGAAACTTTCAAATCTTTAGAGTCAGGGAAGCTATTCTGAAAACACCTATAAGGAAGAGATTTCTTAGACAGGGAGAGAGGAACAACAGAATAATATCAAACCTGTCCACAGAGACCTGGCAAGCAAGAAAGGGCTGGCAAGACTTGTTCAGCATACTAAATGAGAAGAACATGCCGCTAAGGATACTTTACCAACAAGGCTATCTTTCAGAATGGATGGAGTGACAAGGAGTTTCTAAGACCAGCAAGAACTTGAGGAGGGCACGTATTGCATGGAGCACTGGGTGCATGAACAATAAATCTTGTAACACTGAAAAAATAAAAGAAACATATTTGGGGGGGGAAGACCAGCAAGAGCTGAAAGAACATGTGACCACCAAGGTGGCCCTACAAGAAATATTAAGGGAAGTTCTATGAAAAGAGAAAGGCCTCAAGAGTAAGATACACAAGAAATTTACAGAGAAAATCTATAGAAGCAGACTACAGGCAATAGGAAGGCAGTAAATCCATATCTTTCAATAGTTACTTTAAAAGTATATGAGCCAAAAAAAAAAAAAAAAAAAAAGAAAGTAAATGAGCCAAATGCTTCCATCAAGAGACACAGGATTTCAAATTGTATGAAAAAAAGGAACCTGCCCCATTACTGAATTGCTCTATGAGTTCTAGTAGTCTGGGGTTTCCAAAAGCAAAAGAAACAAAAGCGAAAACAAACTTTGGGACTTCATCAAGAGAAACAGCTTTTGCACAGCAAAGGAAACAGTCAACAAAACAAAAAGGCAACCCACGGAATGGGAGAACATATTCACAAAAGACACTACAGACAAAGGTCTGATATCTAAGATCTATAAAGAACTCCTCAAACTCAACACTCACAAAACAGATAATCACATCAAAAAATGGACAGAAGACATGAAAAGACACGTCTCCGAAGAAGATATAAAACCGGCTAACAGACACATGAAAAAATGTTCATCATCATTAGCCATCAGGGAAATTCAAATCAAAACTGCACTGAGACCTTACACCGGTTAGAAAGGCCAAAATCAACAAGACAGGAAACAACAATTGTTGGAGAGGATGTGGAGAAAGCGGAACACTCTTCCACTGTTGGTGGGAATGCAAGTGGGTGCAGCCACTTTGGAAAACAATGTCGAGATTCCTCAAGAAATTAAAAATAGAACTACCCTATGACGCTGCCATTGCACTACTGGGTATTTACCCAAAAGATGCAGATGCTGTACAAAGAAGGGCCACATGTATCCCAAAGTCCTTAGCACCCATGGCCACAATCACCAACCTGTGGAAAGAGCCAAGATGCCCTTCAACAAACTGAGGGTTTTGGAGGGGAGGTGGTCGGGTTGGGGAAGCCAGGTGGTGGGTATTGAGGAGGGCACATATTGCATGGAACACTGGGTGTGGTGCATGAACAATTAATCTTGTAACACTGAAAAAGTAAAATAAACTTATTTCGGGGGGGTGACAAAAGGAGAATATATGGTCCCTGTATACAATGGAATATTATCCCTCCATCAGAAGGGATGAATACACAAATGTCATATCAACATGTACCGGAATGAAAGAGATTATGCTGAGTGAAATAAGTCAAGCAGAGAGAGTCAGTTATCATATGGTTTCCCTTACATGTGGAGCATAAGGAAAGCATGGAGGACATTGGGAGAAGGAAAGGAAGGGTGAATTGAGGGAAATTGAACGGGGAAATGAGCCATGAGAGACTGGACTCTGAGCAAGAAACTGAGGGTTTTGGAGAGTAGGGTGGTGGAGTTGGGCAAGCCATGTGGTGGGTATTGAGGAGGGCACGTATTGCATGGAGCACTGGGTGTGGTGCATAAACAATGTATCTTGGAACACTGAAAAAATAAAATTAAAAATGAATATTACTTTCAGAAAAAAAAAGAGAGAGAAAACGGGAACCATCCATATCTTGAATTCAAGAGACTCATCATGAACCTAAGGACACCTCCAGACTGGAAGTGAGGGAATGGGGAATGATTTATTATTCCAAGAGTCCTCAAAAAAACAAAACAGGGTGCTCCTTTCTCCACACCCTTTGTTGGTGGGATTGCAAGCTGGTACAGCCACTTTGGAAAACAGTGTGGAGATTCCTCAAGAAGTTGAAAATAGAGCTACCCTATGACCCTGCCATCACACTACTGGGTATTTACCTCAAAGGAGCAGATGCATTATAAAGAAGGGCGACATGTACCCCAATGTTCATAGGAACAAGGGCCACAATTGCCAAACTGTGTAAAGAACCAAGATGCTCTTCAACAGATGAATGGATAAAGAAGATATGGTACATGTATACAATGGAATATTATGCTTCCATTAGAAAGGACGAATATCCAACTTTTGTATCAACATGGATGGGACTGGAAGAGATTATGTGGAGTGAAACAAGTCAAGTGGAGAGAGCAAATTACCTTATGGTCTCACTTATGTGCTGAGCATAAAGAAAAACATGGAGGGCATTGTGAGAGGGAAGGGAAGGGGGAATGGGGGGAATCAGAAGAGGCGATGAACCATGAGAGGCTGTGAGCAACAAACTGAAGGTTTTGGAGGGGAGAGGGTGGGGGTGCGTGAGCCTGGTGGTGGGTATTGAAGAGGGCACATATTGCATAGAGCACTGGGTGTGGTGCATGAACAATAAATCTTGTAACGCTGAAAAAATAAAATAAACATATTTGGGGAAAAAAGAAAAATAGGTTACTGTCGCAGGTCTCGAAGAAGTTACTGTTTATGTTCTCCTCTAGGAGTTTGATGGATTCCTGTTTCACGTTGAGGTCTATCATCCATTTAGAGTATCTTTGTATAGGGTGTAAGAGAATGGTTGAGTTTCATTCTTCTATACATAGCTGTCTAATTTTCCCAGCAACATTTATTGAAGAGAATGCCTTTTCTACTAGATATTTTTTCCTGCTTTGTCTAAGATTATTTGACCATAGAGTTGTGGGGCCATATCTGGGCTCTCTACTCTGTTCCACTGGTCTATGCATCTGTTTTAGTGCCAGTACCATGCTGTCTTGGTGATAATGGCTTTGTAGTAAAGCTTGAAATCAGGCAATAGCAATTCATGGTCTTTTCTGGTTTTGTACAAATTTTAAGATTGTTTGTTCCAGCCCTGTGAAAAATGCTGGGGGATTTTAATTGGGATGCCTTGAAAGTCTAGATTGCTTTGGGCAGCATAGATATTTTAACATATTTTTTTTAAAGATTTTACTTTCAAGCATCTCTATACCCAAAATAGGACTCAAACTAACCGTCCCATTATCAAGAGTTGCATGCTCCACCACAGAGCCATCTAGGCACCAAAAAGATCAAAATTTATTTATTTTTTCCAATTTAACTGTTATTTTGTTTTATCACTATTTTTAATGTTCAGTTAGCCAACATACAGTACATCATTAGTTTTTGATGAAGTGTTCAACGATTCATTAGTTGCATAAAACGCCCAGTGCTCATCCCATCACATGCTATCCCTAATACCAATTACCCCATCCTCCCATCGCCCTCTCTTCTGTAACCCCCAGTTTGTCTCCTTGAGTCCAGAGTCTCTCATGGTTTGTCTCCCTCTCTGGATTCTTCCAATTCAGTTTTCCTTACCTTCGCCTGAGGTCCACCATACTGCCCATTTCTTGACTGGATTTTTTATTTTTGGGGTGATAAGTCTAATAAGTTCTTTATACATTTTGGATACTAGATCTTTATGTGATATCTCATTTATGAATATCTTGTCTCATTTTATAATCTTTATAAGATTTATATCTTTATAATCTTTTATATATCTATATAATCTTTATATCTTCATAATCTTTAGTCAGGTTGTTTGTTTTCTTTGCTGTGCAGAAATTTTATCCTGCTGGGGGTCTCAATGGTTCATTTTGCTTTTGTTTCCCTTGCCTCTGCAAACGTGCCTAGGAAGATGTTTTTCAGCCACCATCAAATAGGTTATTGCCTGTGTTCTCCTTTAGGATTGATGGATTCCCATCACACATTTAGGTCTTTCATCTATTTTTGGTTTCTTTTTGTGTATGGTGTTATAAAGTGGTCCAGCTTCATTCTTTTATATGTGGCTGTCCAAGTTTCCCAACACCATTTGCTAAAGAGACTTGTTCTTTTTTTCCATTGGGTATTCTTTCCTTCTTTATTGTAGATTAGTTGACCATGAGTTGTGGGTGCATTTCTGGTTTCTCTATACTGTTCCATTGATCTATGTTTCTGCTTTTGTGCCTGTGCCATACTGTCTTGATGATTGCAGCTTTGTAATACAGCTTGAAGTCCAGAATTGTGATGCCTCCAACTTTGCATTCGTTCTCAACATTCTTTTGGCTATTTACGGTCTTTTTGGGTTCCATACAAACTTTAGGATTTTATTGTTCTGGCTTTTGAGAAATGTTGATGGTATTTTGATAGGGATTGCTTTGCATGGGTAGATTGCTCTGGGTAGTATAGACATTTTAACAATATTTGTTCTTCCAATTAAAAGCTATGGAATATTTTTTTCCATATCTTTGCTCCTTTCTCAATTTCTTTGTCAAGTGTTCCTTACTTTTGAGAGCACAGTTCTTTTACCTGCTTGGTTAGGTTTACTCTTAGGTGTATTATGGTTTTTCGTACAATTTTAAATGAGATTTGATACCTTGATTTCTCTTTCTGCTGTTTTATTGTTGGTGTATAGAAATTCAACAGACTTCTGTGCAAGATTTTATATCCTGCAACGTTGCTGAATTCCATTATCAGTTCTAGCTGATTTGGGTGGAGTCTTTTGAATTTTCTACATACAATATCATGTCATCTGCAGAAAGTAAAAGTTTTATTTCTTTTTTGCTGATCCGGATGCCTTTTAGTTCTTTTGGTTGTCTGATGCATGAGGCTAGGGCATTCTGTACTATGTTCAACAACAGTATTGAGAGTGGATGTCCTGTCTTTTTTCTGATCTTATGGGGAAAGCTCTGAGATAGTCCCAATTAAGGATATTTGCTGAGGGTCATTCATATACGGCCGTTATGATGTTGAGTTATGTTACTTCTATTCCTTAAGTTGTGGAGGTTTTGTTTTATTTTTTTTCTTCAAGAAAGGATGCTGTATTTTGCCAAGTGCTTTATCTGCGGCTGTTGAAAGGGTCATATATTTCTTATCCTTTCTTTTATTAATGTGGTACATCACATTGGTTGACCTGCAGATGTTGAAACACCCCTGCATCTCAGAAATAATTCCCACTTTGTCATGGCTAATATACCTTTTAATGTACTATTGGATCCTATTAGCTAGTATCTTTTTTTCCCTATTACCTAGTATCTTGGTGAGAATTTTTGCATCTGTGTTAATCAGGGATATTATACTGTAATTCTTTTTAGTGGGGTCTTTGTCTAGTTTTGGGATCCAGGTGATGCTGGCCTTATAAAATGAGTTAGGAAGTTTTCCTTCCATTAATGTTCTTCGGAATATTTTCAGAAAAATAGAATTAATTCTTCCTTAAATGGCTGGTATAATTCTCCTTGGAATCCATCCAGTCCTATGCTCTTTTTATTTCATTTCATTTTATTTTTTTATTCTTTTATTTTATTTTTCAGTGTTCCAAGATTGCACCACACCCAATGCTCCATGCAATATGTGCCCTCCTTAACACCCACAACCAGGCTCACCCTCTCACCCCCCCTTCCCTCCAAAACCCTCAGTTTGTTTCTCAGAGTTCACAGTCTCTCATGGTTCATTTCCCCCTCCAATTTCCCCCAATTCACCCTTCCTTTCCTTCTCCCAAAGTCCTTCATGTTTTCCCTTGTGCTCCACACGTAAGCCAAGCCATATGATAATTCACTATCTCTGCTTGACTTATTTCACTCAGCATAATCTCTTCCATTCCCGTCCATGTTGATAGAAAAGTTGGGTATTCATCTTTTCTGGTGGAGGTATAATATTCCATTGTATATAGGGACCCTATCTCTTTTATTCATTCGTCTGTTGAAGGGCATCTTGGCTCTTTCCACATGTACCCCAATGTTCATAGCAGCAATGACCACAATCACCAATCTGTGGAAAGAGCTCTAGACTCTTGTCTATTGAGGGATTTTTGATTACTGTTTCAATTTTTTTTCTGGTAGGTCTGTTCAGGTTTTCTATTTCCCCTGTCTGAACTTTGTTGGTTTGTATGTTTCTAGGAATGTATCCATGCTTTCAGATTGCCTGATTCTTTGGCATACATTTGTTCATAATATTCTCTTACAATTGTTTGTATTTCTGTGATGTTGGCTGTGGTTTCTCCTCTTTCATTCGTGATTTTGTTTATTTGGGTCTTTTTTCTTTATTTTTGTTTTAAAGGTATTATTTATTTATTTGACAGAGAGAAAGAGATCACAAGTAGGCAGAGAGGCAGGCAGAGGAAGAGGAGGAAGAAAGCTCCCAGCTGAGCTAGAGCCTGATGCACGGTTCTATCCTAGGACCCTGAGATCACGACTTGAGCTGAAGGCAGAGATTTAACCCACTGAGCCACCTATTGGCCCCTCTTTCTCTTTTCTTTTGGGTAAATGTGGCAAGGGGTTTATCAAATTGGTCAGTTCTTTCAAAGGACTGGTACTTAGGTTGTTGACCTGTTCTTTTTTTTTTTTTTAAGTTCTATATCATTGATTTCTGCTCTAATCTTTATTATCTGGGTGCACTCCTGCAAACTCCTGAGAGACCAAGTGAGTCGCCCTGCCCGGGAGTCTCTAGGACCACAAGAGGTCCACCACCTGACACAGGGTCTGGGCGCTCCCAGCCAGTGCCTGAGAGAATGCAGATGGCCTAATCTCTGGCAGGAATCTGAGTACACTCTGAATGGGCTTGGAGCCCAGGGAGCAGTACCACAGCAGTCTTTTGCCTGCTGAACTCCTATACTGCTGGATTTAGGTTTCATCTGCTGTTCTTTTCCCAGCTTCTTTAGGTGTAATATTGGGTTGTGTATTTGAGACTTTTTTTCCTTCTTAAGGTAGGCATGTAATGCCTCTCCTCAAAGGTTTTGGGCTATCACCTCCTTGTTTTCATTTGCTTCCATGTCTTTTTTTTTTTTTTTAAGATTTTATTTATTTGACAGAGAGAAACACAGAGAGAGAGGGAACACAAGCAGAGGGAATGGTAGTGGGAGAAGCAGGCTTCCCACAGAGCAGGGAGCCCGATGTGGGGCTCAATCCCAGGACTCCAGGATCATGACCTGAGCCGAAGGCAGCTGCTTAACGACTGAGCCACCCAGGTGCCCCTGTTTCCATGTCTTTTATAATCCTTCTTTAATTTCCTCTTGACCCATTCCTTCTTCAGTAGGGTGTTCTTTAACCTTCATGTATTTGTGATCCTTCCAATTTTTTTCTTCTGGTTGACTTCAACTTTCATAACATTGTGGTCAAAAAGTATATATTGGGAAGAGGGGCAAGAATGTGGAGAGGTAGGACACCTTGTTGCAACCTGTCCCCAAAAGTGAGCTGGATATCTGCCAGACCAAGCTGAACACCCATGAAATCAGCCAGAGGAGCAAGATTTCTCACTTCTGGATCTCTATGGGAACAGAAGACAGGAGAAGAGAAGTAAAGCAAAGCAGGAACACTCAAAACGGTAATGGAGGATAAACAAAAGGGGGAGGGAGCCACCAGAAGCAGTGCAAGGACAGTAATAACCCAAAGGAAAGCACCAGGTGGTTGCGAAGCAGCAATAACTTAGAGCATGGTCAAAAACACTTAAAAAGAGCATAAGGTGCTGAAGAGCAGTGAGTGGAAGGGGGTGGTCATAAGCACAAGCCTGGGTCCACCTTCCCAGGAAGGACACCACTCGCCTCAAAGAGAGACCACTGGGGGGCGGGGTCCCGCTCCCCACACCATTTTGTGTGGGAGGGGTCCACCCACTCCTGAAAGCACCTTAGAGAGTCTGCTGGGGTCCTGGAGCCAGCAGCTTTTCTCCGTGTACAGCACTCTCTAGATGGTGCACCACAGAAGGCAAGAACTGAGTGGCCAGTGCAGTAATATTGGCAAGAATCTGGCCACACCCTGCCAGAGCCTGGAGCCCCTAGTGCAGGGGAGCACTCATAGTCACATGGAGCCACCAAACTGCTGAGTGTGCGTCTTCTGGGAAAAGGCGGCTACACTGAGAGATATGTGGAGGGAAGTGTCCCTTCTGGTCCACCCAGAGGAGATCAGATTGTGGCTTCTCTGTGACAGGGAGGTCTGGGTACAGACAGACAGATCCCTCGCTCAGATTCTCTGAAAAGGAGAAAAAGCTACAATGGGCCACAAGCCTTCAGAGAGCTAGAGACTAAAAAACCGGGTTGCACAGAGCTCTGCCCCTTGACTGGGGGGCAGAGTGACTCAACCCAAGCAAGATTGACTGGAAAACAACTGGCCAGGCCACTCACCCAGAAGACAAGTCAAAAAAACCAAAACCAAAACCAAAAACAAACCAAAAAGACTATAACCACAGAGTCACCATAAGACTTTTAAATCCCCAACATAGGAGGAAATCAATATGTTAAGTGCTTGATAATACCCTCAAACCTGTATATTTCATAGATACAAGTTTTTTTCTACTCACATTTTTTAAATTTTTTATTCACTTGTTTTCACATTTCTTGGTTAGATTTTTTTGTTTTTATTTTGTTAAACTACTTAACATTATATCTAGAGGCTTAATACAATGATAAACTCAGGAAGACCTGAAATAACCTTCCTCGCACATGAGGAGCTATATCCAACCTCTCATCTTCTCCTTCTGTCAGAGTTTCTATCTATTTGCTTTTGTTTTGGTATTATAGAAAAACTCATTCCTGGGGTTCATTCTGACTAGGTTCTTTTATTTCTTGTCATCTATTCTCATCGGTCTATGTGTTTGTTTGTGTTGGTCTACATACTTCATAAATCTTATTGTTGGGCCCATTATGGCTGAGATCCCCTCTTTTTCTGTTTCTCTCTTTTTTATCCTCATTCTTTCTTTTTGGTGGTGAATCCCAATTGCTCCTAAACCTTCCAGAATACACCCTGACTGGGTCGTGGGCGAAATATCCAACTATACATCTTCTTATCCACTTCCCATCAAAATGACAAGGAGGAGGAATACCCAACAGAGGAAGAACCCGGAGACTGTGCCTTCTCCCTCAGAACTATTAGACATGGATATTAACAGTATGTCAGAAAGGGAATTTAGGCTGACAATTATCCAGGTAATGGCTAGGATCATTGACAATATAGAATCTCTAAGGTCAGAAATGAAAACCAGTATAGCCGATGAAAGAAGTGCTATCAGTGAGATCCAATCCAATCCAATCTAAATAGTTTAACAGCTAGAGTTAGGGAGACAGAGGATAGAATTAGTGATCTAGAGGATAAAATGGTAGCGAAGAAAGGACAGGAGGACAGCTGGAGCAAACTGCTCAGGAATCATGAGAAGAGACTTAGGGAAATAAATGACACCATGAAACGTTCCAACGTCAGGATTATTGGAATCCCAGAGGGGGTAGAGAAAGACAGAAGACTAGAAGATATAGCTGATCAAAATCTGAATGAAAATTTCCCCAGTCTGGGGAATGGAATAAGGGTACGTGTCCTAGAGGCAGAAAGGACACCTGCCAAGACCGACGAGTCTAGAAATACAGCGAGACACATCATAGGACAATTTGCAAATTAGAATTTTAGACAAGGGGTCCTGAGAGCAGCTAGGGGGAAGAGATCCCTTACATATGGAGGAAGACCCATTACAATAAGGTCAGACCTGTCCACAAAAACCTGGCAAGCCAGAAAGGGTTGGCACTAAATGAGAAGGCACTAAATGAGAAGGCACTAAATGAGAAGAACATGCAGCCAAGAATACTTTATCCAGCAAGGCTGACATTCAAAATGGATGGAGAGATAAAGAGCTTCCAAGATTGGCAAGGATTAAAAGAGTATGTGACCAAGACACCTGCACTCCAGGAAATATTAAAGGGGGTTCTATAAAAGTAGAGAGAACCCAAGAGTGATTCTATAATCTATTGATTATAGAAACAGGGCTACACAGGCAACATGATGTCAATAAACACTTATCTTTCAATAATCACTCTCAATGTGATTGGCCTAAACGCTCCCATAAAACGGCACAAGGTTGCAGAAAGGATAAAGCGGCAGGACCCATCCATATGCTCTCTACAAGAGACACATTTGGAACCCAAAGATACATCCAAACTGAAAGTGAAAGGATGGAGAACCATCTTTCACGCCAATGGGCCTAAAAAGAAAGCTGGAGTAGCGATTCTCCTATCAGATAAATTAGATTTTCAGCCTAAGACTGTACTCAGAGATACAGAAGGACACTCCATCATTCTGAAAGGGTCTATCCTCCAAGAAGATCTAACAATTGTAAACATTTATGCCCCCAACATAGGAGCAGCCAACTACATAAACCAACTGTTCATCAAAATAGTCACATTGATAGGAATACAATCATAGTAGGAGATCTTAACACATCACTCTGAGTAACAAACAGATCATCTAAACAGAAAATCAATAAAGAAAGAAAAACTTTGAATGACACATTGGACCAGATGGACCTCACAGATATATACAGGACATTCCACCCTAAAAAAACAGAATACTAATTTTTCTCAAGTGCACACGGAAGTTTCTCCAGAATAGACGACATACTGGGCCACAAATCAGGACTCAACCAATAACAAAAGATTGAGATGATTCCCTGTATTTTCTCGGACCACAATGCTCTGAAACTGTCACTCAATCACAAGGAGAAGTTTGGAAGGAATTCAAACCCTTGGAGGCTAAAGACCAACCTGCTCAAGAATACTGAGATCAACCAGGAAATCAAAGATGAGCTTCAACAATTCATGGAGACCAATGAGAATGAAGACACATCGATGCAAAACCTATGGGACACGGCAAAGGCAGTCCTAAGGGGGAAATACATAGCCATCCAAGCCTCACTCAAAAAAATTGAAAAGTCTTGAATACACCAGCTCTCCTTACACCTCAATGAACTGGAAAACCAACAACAAAGGAAGCCAACCCCATGCACAAGAAGGGAAATAAACAAGATCAGAGCAGAGATCAACGGGTTAGAAACTAGAGAAACAGTAGAACGCATCAATGAATCCAGAAGTTGTTTCTTTGAAAGAATCAATAAGATTGATAAGCCACTGGCCAAACTCATGCAAAAGAAAAGGGAGAGGACCCAAATTAACAAAATTATGAATGATAAGGTAGAGATCATGACAAATCCAAAGGAAATAGGAACAATCATCAGAAATTATTATGAACAACTATATTCCAATAAGTTAAACAACCTAGAAGAAATGAATGCATTCCTGGAAATACATAATCTTCCAAGACTGAAACAGGAAGAAATTGACAACCTGAATAGACCAATATCTAGTAATGAGATTGAAGCAGTGATCAAAAACCTCCCAAAACCAAGAGTCCAGGACCAGATGGATTCCCTGGGGAATTCTACCAAACCTTCAAGGAAGAAATAATACCTATTCTCCTGAAACTGTTTCAAAAAAGGAAACGGAAGGAAAACTTCCAGACTCATTCTATGAAGCCAGCATTACCCTGATCCCCAAACCAGGCAAAGACCCTACCAAAAAGGAGAATTTCAGACCAATATCCCTGATGAATATGGATGCTAAGATTCTCAACAAGATCCTAGCTAATAGGATCCAACAGCACATCATCATGGGATGTAAGGGGGGTTCAACATTCGCAAGTCAATCGATGTGATAGAACAGATATCAATAAGAGAAGAGACAAGAACCACAGGGTCCTCTCAATTTATGCAAAAAGCATTTGACAAAATTCAGCATCTTTTCCTGAATAAAACTCTACAAAATATAGAGATAGAGGAAACATTCCTCAACATTATCCAGTCTATCTACGAAAAGGCCACAGCAAATATCATTCTCAATGGGGAAAAGCTGAAAGCCTTCCCTTTGAGATCAGGAACACAACAAGGATGCCCATTCTCACCACTCTTGTTCAACATAATGCTAGAAGTCCTAGCGACAGCAATCAGACAACAAAAAGAAATAAAAGGTAATCAAATTGGCAATGAAGAAGTCAGACTTTCTCTCTTCACAGACGATGTGTTACTCTATAAGGAAAACCCAAAAGACTCCACCCCCAAACTGCTGAAACTCATACAGAAATTCGGTAATGTGGCAGGATACAAAATCAATGCACAGAAACCAGTTGTTTTCCTATACACTAACAATGAAACTGTGGAAAGAGAAATTAGGGAATCTATTCCATTTAAAATAGCACCAAAACCCATAATATACCTGGGAATAAACCTAACCAAAGAGGTGATGGATCTGTACTCAAAGAACTGCAGAATGCTCATAAAAGAAATTGAAGAAGATACAAAAAGGTGGAAAAGCATTCCATGTTCCTGGATCGGAAGAATAAACATTGTTAAAATGTCTATACTGCTCAGAGAAATCTATACTGTCAATGCCATCCCAATCAAAATTCCCCTGGAGTTTTTCAAAGGCCTGGAAAAAACAATCCTAAAATTTGTATGGAACCAGAAAAGACCCCGACTTGCTAAGCAAATGCTGAAAAAGAAAAACCTAGCTGGGGGCATCACATTGCCCAATTTCAAGCTTTACTACAAAGCTGTGATCACCAAGACAGCATGGTACTGGCACACAAACAGAAACATAGACCAGTGGAACAGAATAGAGAGCCCAGATATGGACCCACAACTCTATGGTCAAATCATCTTTGACAAAACAGGAAAAAATATCCAGTGGAATAAAGACAGCCTCTTTAATAAATGGTGCTGGGAAAATTGGACAGCTCTATGTAGAAGAATGAAACTTGACCATTCTCTTACACTATACACAAAGATAAACTCGAAATGGATAAAAGACTTCAGTGTGAGGCAGGAACCTATCAAAGTCCTAGAGGAGAACATAGGGAGTAACCTCTTCGACATCAGCCACAGCAACTTTTTTCAGGACATGTCTCCAAAGACAAAGGAACCAAAAGTGAAATTGAACTTTTGGGACCTCATCAAGGTGAAAAGCTTCTGCACTGGGATGCAAACAGTCAACAAAACAAACAGGCAACCCACAGAATGGGAGAAGATATTCGCAAATGACACTACAGACAAAGCTCTGATATCTAAGATCTATAAAGAACTCCTCAAACTCAGCACTCACAAAACCAGTAATTACATCAAAAGATGGGCAGAAGACAGGAACAGACACTTCTCCAAAGAAGACATACAAATGGGTAACAGACACATGAAAAAATGTTCATCATCTTTAGCCATCAGGGAGATTCAAATCAAAACCACACTGAGATACCACCTGACTCCAGTTAGAATGGCCAAAATCAACAGGACAGTAAACAACAAATGTTGGAGAGGGTGTGGAGAAAGAGGCATCCTCTTACACTGTTAGTGGGATTGCAAGCTGTTGCAGCCACTTTGGAAAGCAGTATGGTGATTCCTCAAGAAATTAAAAATAAAGCTACCCTATGACCCTGCCATTGCACTCCTGGGTATTTACCGCAAAGTAGCTGATGCATTACAAAGAAGGGCCACATGTACCCAATGTTCATAGCAGCCATGGCCACAACCGCCAAACTGTGGAAAGAACCAAGATGCCCTTCAACAGATGAATAGATAAAGAAGATATGGTCCATATATACAATGGAATATTATGCCTGCATTAGAAAGGACGAATATCCAACTTTGTATCAATATGGATGGTACTGGAAGAGATTATGCGGAGTGAAATAAGTCAAGCAGAGAAACCCAATTACTTTATGGTCTCCCTTACATGCTGAGCATAAAGAAAAATATGGTGGGCATTGTGAGAAGGAAGGGAAAGGTGAATGGGGGAAAATCAGAGGGCAAGATGAACCATGAGAGTCTGTGGATTTGAGCAATAAACTGAGGGTTTAGAAGGGGTGGGGGTGGGGTTTGGGCGAGCCTTGTGGTGGGTATTGAGGAGGGCACGAATTGCATGGAGCACTGGATGTGGTGCATGAACAATAAATCTTGTAACACTGAAAAAATAAACATTTTTTGGGGAAAATATAAACATAGGAAAAGTAAAATAAAAATAAAATAAAAAGTCATATTGATATGAATACGTTATCAGTAGGAGATCTTAAGATGCCACTCTCCGTAACGGACAGATCATCTAAACAGAAAATCAACAAAGAAACAAGAGTTTCAAATGACACATTGTACCAGAGGGACCTCATAGATATATACAGAACATTTTACCCTAAAACAACACAATACTCATTCTTCTCAAGCACACATAAGACGTTCCCCAGAATCGACCACGTATTGGATCACAAATCAGGACTTAACCGCTTCCAAGGACTTCTTATACTATGTTGAACAAGAGTCGGGAGTCGCCATCCCTGTCATGTTTCTGATCTCAAAGGGAAGGCAGTCAGCTTTACCCCATTGAGAATGATATTTGCTGTGGGCATTTCATAGATAGTTTTTATGATGTTGAATAATGTTCCTACTATCCCTATACTTTGAAGAGTTTTAATAAGGAACGGATGCTGAATTTTGTCAAAAGCTTTTGCTGCATCAATTGAGAGGATTATGTGCTTCTTCTCTCTTCTCTTATTGATTTACTCTATCACATTGATTGATTGATTTGCCATTGTTGAACAACTCTTGCATCCTAGGGATAAATCCCACTTGATCATGATTAATAATCTTTTTTTTTCTCAAATATGTTTTTTTCAGTGTTACAAAATTAATTGTTCATGCACCACACACACCCAGTGTTCCATGCAATATGTGCTCTCCTTAATACCCACGTCCAGGTTTGTCCAACCCCCCACCCCAATACTTCCAAATACCTCATTTGGTTGCTAAGAGTCCATAGTCTCTCCGGGTTCAACTCCCCCTTTGAATTCCCCCCATTCCCCCTTCCCTTCCTTCTCACAATGCCCTACATGTTTTCCCTTATGTTCCACACGTGAAACCATGAGATAATTGGCTCTCTCTGCTTGACTTATTTCACTTCCATAATCTCTTCCAGTCCAGTCCATGTCGATACAGAAGGTAGATATTCGTCCTTTAATCTCTTTAATGTGCTGTTGAAATCTATTAGCTAGGATCTTCTTGAGAATCTTGGCATTCATATTCATCAGGGATAAGGGTCTGAGATTCTCCTTTTTGATGGGGTCTTTGACTGGTTTGTGGATCAGGGTAATGCTGGCATCATAGAAAGAGTATGGAATTTTTCCTTCCGTTTCTATTTTTTGAAACAGTTTCAGGAGAACAGGTATTATTTCTTCCTTGAATGTTTGGAAGAATGCCCCAGGGAATCTGTCACGTACTGGACTCTTGTTTTTGGGGAGTTTTTGAACACTGCTTCAATCTCAGTACTAGATATTGGTCTATTCAGGTTGTCAAGTTCTTTCTGATTCAGTCTTGGAAGATTATGATTTCCAGGAAAGCATCCATTTATCCTAGGTTGTCTAACTTCTTGGCGTATAGGTGTTGATAATAATTTTTCATGATTGTTTCTATTTCCTTTGGATTAGTCATGCTATCTCCCCTTTAATTCATAATTTTGTTATTTAGGGTCCTCTCTCTTTTCTTTTGGATGAGTTTGGCCAGTAGCTTATCAATCTTATTGATTCTTTCTAAAACCAACTTCTGGATTCATTGATGAGTTCTACCATTTCTCTAGTTTATAATTCGTTAATCTCTGCTCTAATCTTGATTATTTCTCTTCTTGTGCGTCGGGTTGGCTTAGTTTGTTGTGGATTTTCCAGTTCTTTGAGGTTAAAGAGAGCTAGTGTATTCGTGATTTTTCAATTTTTTTGAGTGAGGCTTGGATGGCTCTGTATTTCCCCCTTAGGATTGCCTTTACCATGTCCCATAGGTTTTGCATCGATGTGTCTTTGTTCTCATTGGTCTCCATGAATTTTTGTTCATCTTTGATTTCCTGGTTGATGGCAGAATTCTTGAGCTCATTGGTGTTTAGCCTCACAGTGTTTGAATTTCTTCCAAACTTCTTCCTGTGGTTGAGTTCCAGTTTCAGAGCACTTTGGTCTGAGAAAATACAGGGAATCTTCTCAACTTTTGGTATTGGTTGAGTCCTGATTTGTGACCTAGTATGTGGTCTATTCTGGAGAAAGTTCCATGTGTGCTCGAGAAGAATGTGTATTGTGTTGTTTTAGGGAGGAATGTTCTGTATATATCTATGAGGTCCCTCTGGTCCAATGTGTCATTCAAAGCTCTTGTTTCTTTATTGATTTTCTGTTTAGATGTTCTGTTTGTTACTGCGAGTGGAATGTTAAGATCTCCTACTAATAATGCATTCATATCAATATGACTTTTTATTTTAATTAAAAGTTCCCTTATGTAGCTGGCTGCTCCTGTATTGGGGGCATAAATGTTTACAATTGTTAGCTCTTCTTGGATGATAGACCACTTAAGAATGATAGAGCGTCCTTCTGTATCTCTGAGTACAGTCTTTAGCTGAAAATCTAATTTATCTGATAGATAAAGATAGAAAGCTACCCCAGCTTTCTTTTGATGGCCATTGGCATGAAAGTTGGTTCTCCATCCTTTCACTTTCAGTATGGATAGCCATTCATGTTGAGAGTGATTATTGAAAGATAAGTTTTTACTGATATTGTCTTGTCTGTGTAGTCCTTGCTTCTATATCTTGCAAATTTCTGTTCTAAGTCATTCGTGGGTTCTTCCTACTTTTGTAGAACCCCCTTTAATATTTCCTGGAGTGCCAGTTTCTTGGTCACATACTCTTTTAATCCTTGCCGATCTTGGGAGCTCTTTCTCTCTCCATCCATTTTGAATGTCAGCCTTGCTGGATAAAGTATTCCTGGCTGCATGTTCTTCTCATTTAGTGCCTTGAATATGTCTTGCCAGCCCTTTCTGGCTTGCCAGGTTTCTGTGGACAGGTGTGATGTTATTCTAATGGGTCTTGCTCCATATGTAAGGCATCTCTTCCCCCTGGCTGCTCTCAGGACTTCTTGTCTAAAATTATAATTTGCAAATTTTACTACGATGTGTCTCGCTGTATTTCTAGACTCATTGATCTTGGCAGGTGTCCTTTCTGCCTCTAGGACATGAACACTTGTTCCATTCCCCAGACTGGGGAAATTTTCATTCAGAATTTGGTCAACTATATCTTCTAGTCTTCTGTATTTCTCTAGCCCCTCTGGGATTCCAATAATTCTGACGTTGGAATGTTTCATGTCGTCATTTATTTAAGTCTCTTCTCATGATTCCTGAGCAGTTTGTTCCCGCTCTCCTCCTGACCTTTTTTCTCAACCATTTTATCCTCTAGATGACTAAATCTACCGTCTTTCTCCATATCTCTAGCTGTTAGACTATTTATATTGGATTGAATCTCATTGATAGCATTTCTTACATCAGCTATAGAGTCCAAGCAAGGAATCTGCCTGTGCATACCCAGACCTCTGCACCACCGAGAAGCCTCAGTCTGCTCCCCTCTGAGTGTTCCAGAATATACACTCCCCTCTGCAAAATTCTGGTCATAGCACAGCCTGTCACAGGTGGTGTGGCGACTCCGGGTGCTCCCCTGCTCTCCCAGCTCCAGGCCTGAGCATGGTGTAGTCAGATTCCTGCCTGAAAGCAGGTTGCCTGCCCACGTTCTCTCCAGGGCCAGCTGGGAGCGCCCATACACTGTTGCAAACCACGAATGTCTTTTCAGTCAGTGTTGCACTCAGTCCAGAGAGTGGGGCACTCAGTGAAAATCTGCTGGCTCTTGGACCACAATAGACTCTCTATGGCGCTTGCAGGAGTGCATGCACCCCACCCACAAAATGGTGTAAGAAGCAGAAATCTGCAGGTTCAGGAACCTTGGACTGGACCCCGCCCCCCCAACCAATCTCTCTTTGAGGTGAATGGTGTCCTTCCTGGGAACGTCGGCCCAGGCCCATGTCCATGACCACCCCTTCCACTAGTTAGTCCTCAGAACCTTTTGCTTTTTTTAAGTGTTTTTAACTGGACTCTAATTTATTGCTGCTCCCCAACCACCGGACACTTTCCTTTGGGTTATTGCTGTCCTTGCACCACTTCTGGTGGCTCCCTCCCCCTTTTGTTTATCATCTGATATTGGTTCGAGTGTTCTCACTTTGCTTTACCTCTCCACTGCTGTCTTCTGCTCCTGTAGAGATCCAGAAGTGAAAAATCTTGTTCCTCATGTTGATTTCATGGGTGTTCAGTGTGTTCTGGTAGATATCCATCTCACTTTTTGAGACAGGTTGCAACAAGATCTCCTATTTCTCTGCCATCTTGCCCCCTCTCCTCTATGTTGATTTCTTAAAAAAAAAATACTGGGAAGTAAAAAGGAGAGTAAAGAGAAAGGAAAAAAGAGAAAAAGAAAAGCTGTTTTCTGAGAGAGAGAGAGAACAGGAATGGGAATGGAGAAAACTGAACTTAAAACAAAATCTATTACCTTAGGGAGGCAAAATGGTAGAGGAGTGGTGGACATATTTCATCCGATCCCCTGAATTTAGTTGGATATCTGCAAAACCATTCTGAACATCCATGAAATAAGCCTGAAATGTAAGAATATATATACCTGGATCTATACAAGCAGAAAAATGCTGGAAGTCGCAAAGGGGAAGAGTCATGATTCTGTGGGCAGACATAAGAGGATAAGTAGAAAGGAGAGGGAGTCACCATAAGCTGGCACTCAGAAAGTAATATAACACTGGAATGCAAAAGCTTCCTGTGCTAGAGACCAGGCACAAACTCACAGAATGGTAGTGGTGTGGAAAGGGCTTTACAGCAGCCCCAGAAAGGGTCCAGGAGCTGTAAGTGCATGCCACTGAAAACTCAGGATGTTTGGTGGTTTTAGAAACACAAAAGGCAAAGACACACCCAGCCCTGGGATCAACCTCTGGAAGAGTTTCTGTGGGTGCACGCCACCCCAGGAGGCTGTGTTTTTTTTAGCAGTTTATACAGAAAAGGATACTATGTGTTCTGGAGGGCTCAGTGAAGAGTAGACTATGATTTCTCCACCCTGGGTAAGAAGTTTGGGTGAGGTCATACTTGCTCTGATTCTTGGTAGAGATGGAAGAGATGCAGAAAGTCACCAGAGGGAAAAAAAAGCTCAAAAAACCAGGTTCTGCTGAGCTCACTCACCCCAGACAAGGGGCAATGAAACTTCTCAAGCAGTGCTGTCTCACATTGCCTGATTTTATGCTATGTTACAAAGCTGTGATCACCAAGAAAGCATGTACTGGCACAAAAACAGACACATAGATCAGTGGAACAGAGTATACTTTCCAGAAATGGACCCTCAACTCTATGGTCCACTAATATTCAACAAAACAAGAAAAAATATCTCATGGAAGAAAGATGTTCTTCAATAAATGGTGCTGGGAAAATTGGACAGTTATATACAGAGGAATGTAACTCCACCATTCTCTTACACCATACACAAAGATAAACTCTAAATGGATGAAAGACCTCAGTGTGAGACAGAAAACCATCAAAATCCTAGAGGAGAACACAGGCAATGACCTCTTCAACCACAGTTACAGAAACTTCTGGTCAGACATGTCTCCAAAGACAAGGGAAACAAAAGAAAAAAATGAACTTTTGGAACTTCATCATAAAAACCTTCTGCATAGCAAAGGAAACAGTCAACAAAACTAAGAGGCAAACTGCTGCAGGGAGGAAAGATATTTGCAAATAACATTACAGATAAAAGCCGGTATCCAAGATCTATAAAGAACGTCTCAAACTCAACACACAAAAAACAAATAAGTCAAAAAATAGGCAGAAGACATGAACAGACACTTCTCCAAAGAAGACATACAAATGGCTAAAAGACATTAAAAAATGGTCAACATCACTAGCCATCAGGGAAATTCAAGTCAAAACCACACTGAGATACCTTACACCAGTTAGAATGGCAAAAATTAACAAAGAAGGAAGCAACAAATTCTGATGAGTATGTGGAGAACGGGAACCTCTTACACTGCTGGCGGGAATTCAAGCTGGTGTAGCCACTCCAGAAAACAGTATGGAGTTTCCTCAAGATGTTAAAAATAGAGCTACCCTATGACTCGGGAATTGTTCCACTGGGTATTTGTCCCAAATATACAGATGCAGTGAAAAGAAAGATCACCTGCACCCCTATGTTCATAGCAGCAATGTCTATAATACCCCAAGTATGGAAGGAACAGAGATACCCTTCAACAGATGAATGGATAAAGATGTGGTTCATGTATAAAATGAAATATTACTCAGCCATCAGAAAGGATGAATACCCACGATTTGCATCGATAAGGATGGATCTGGAGTGGATTATGCGAAATGCCATAAGTCAAGCAGATAAAGACAATTATCATATGGTTTTACTCATGTGGAACATAAAGAATGGCACAGAGGACATTAAGTGAAGGAAGGGAAAACTGAAAGGGGAAGTCAGAGAGGGAGACAAACCATAAGAGACTATGGAGTCTGGGAAACAACCTGAAGGTTTTATAAGAGAGGAGGTAGAGAGATGGGGTAGCCCAGTAATGGGTATTAAGGATGGTACATTTTTTTTTAAGATTTTATTTATTTATTTGAGAGAGAGAGAGAGATCATAAGTAGGCAGAGAGGCAGGCAGAGAGAGAGAGGGGGAAGCAGGCTCCCAACTGAACAAAAAGCCCAATGCACGACTTGATCTTAGGACCCTGAAATCATGACTTGAGCCGAAGGCAGAGGTTTTAACCCACTAAGCCACCCAGGCGCCCCAAGGATGGTACATGTTGTAATGAGCACTAGGTGTTATATGCAAATAATGAATCATTGAAGACTACATCAAAAACTAATGATGACTAACATAACAACAACAACAAAAAGCTATTACCCTAATTCTAAAGAGAAAAAGTAAAGGAAAAAAAGAAACTTGGTCCAAAGAAATAAGAGAGAAGGAAATGAAACAAACAAGCAAACAGAAAAACTATAAGCCTAACTCCAAAGGAAAAAGAAAAAGTACAAAAGAATAAGCTAAAAAACAAACAACAAACAAACAAAAAAACAAAAAAAAACAGAGCCTGATCCTATTTCCACCAGAACTAAAGGGGATGCTTTGAAGCACTCTATGATTAGTAGACTTGGTGTATGCGGCCTGCTGCCTTTTTTGCTTTTCTGGGGGAGAGGCCTGCTGTTCTGGTTCAGAGTCAATCTTCTCCTTTTGAAAACAAAACAAAACAATTTCCAAGAATGGGGTAGGGAGGCTTATAGAGTTGGATGTAAGCAGCTCCCACCTCCACTTGGGGACCCTGTGTTGCTCTCTGATGTCTAACTATGTTGGTAGTGGGAGTAAAGTGGTGACACCACTATCTCTCTTCCCTAGACGGGGGGGGTCTCACACACCCTGATGTTCAGGAGGCCCTCACAGAAGAGCAAAATCTGTTAGCACACCCAATCCCAAGCTTTCCTGCATTGTATATTTGGCAGAGCTGGGATTCAAAACTCCAAATTATAAAAGAGTCAACCACTGGAATCCACTTCTTTCTCTGGATTACAGGCTGGCTGTGCTCTTACTAGCGCTCTTTGCCCCAGAGAAAACAGTCTTTGGCTTTTGAAGTCCTCAGAATTTATGGTATGTTCACCTCAAAAATTGGCCACCAGTTTATCTATCCCCTGCCCTCACCTTTGACCCCTGGCTATGAAAGGCCATTTGCTGGTGGCTGCGGGGTCTATTGTGCTTGGAGAGGCAATATACCTTCTTCCAAATGTACTCCAGGAAGGAGAACAATGTGTCCCTGTGCCACCCTGGTGATTGATCCCTACACCAATCTGTGTGCATTCCCAGGCCAGAGCCCTCCTTCTCTCCAGGAGTGCAGGCTTCAGTTCTGCTCCTACAAAAGTCATGTGTTTTCAAAATCTCTGGGCAAGAGTTCCACACACTGGGGAAAAACCTGTGCCACTCAGTTCCCCCCAGGTTTTCTTCTTGCCAAAACCTGACACCTCACTCTCTCAAATCCTCTCTCCCAATCTCCATTGTCTATTTCTGTGGAAAGGGTTCCCTCCCTTCTGCAGCACAGCAGCTTTTCTCTCCCCCAAATCACTTCCGTGTACCTCACACCTGACTCCAACTGTGGAGATCCTTTTTCCAATTCTCAGGTCTATTTCCTGGGTGTTCCAAGTGATCTGGTCTCAATACAGCGGTGTTTGAGGAACAAGAAAAGCCCAGAATCCCCCTACTTCTCCACTATCTTAACTCCTCTCTCCTAAGATTAGATTTTTATATCATATTTTATGCCTATGGCTCATGAACAAATCCCCGAGGTTTTTTTTGTTAAACAAATCCCTTACTTATATTCATATATATTTTAAAATGTGCACTGGAAGTTCAGCCAGAAGTATAGTTTAAAAAAAAATCTCACAGCTAATCAACACTATTTGCATCATGCTCTATGTTCCTTTGATATTTATTTTCATTTTAGCAAATATTTATTGAGTGGAAATTCTGTGGTAGTCTTTATTATAAACACTGAGGATATAGAATCTAACAAGATGGTCAAGGTGCCTGCTCTTGAGGAGTTAACATTCTAGTTGGGGAACTTATACAATAAGAAAACAAATTTTTAAAACTAGCCCAGTTAAGTACTGTAAAGATCTTCTCACCAGAAGATAGAATTGGAGTGATAGGTTCTACCATACACAGGAAGGTAAGAGAGGACTATTTCTTACGCTCTTTCTCCTTCTTTATATTGGTGCATACTTGAGTCTGTAATGTTTCAGAAACAGCCTTCATTTTATAAAAATCTATTATTTCTTCTTCCAATTGTCTTCTCTCCTCCTCAAGTTTCATTGTCTCTTCTTGTTGGATTCTTTTAAGATGCTCAAACTTTTCCTGTAGCTGTGAAACAAATGTGCAATTATGACTCAAAGCACTCTATGGTGGCACATTCCCAGGAACATGCTTGTCTTTTCTACTGTTTATAAAAAAAAATACATCAGAATAGAGCTTGATATTAATAACAATTTCAAAGTTTCAAATTTAAAGTAAAACATCAGATATGGACTTTCTAGCTTTTAATTTTAAATGTGTCCTCATTGAACCAAATGTAATAAAACAAAAAGTTAGGAAAAACACTCAATTATAGAAATTTTTCTTAATTAGGTAATATTTTTAACTCTAAATTTCCCCATAAATCTCTTTGTCTAAAATTTGATAAATTGATGTACACCAAATACATACATTAAAATATGATATGGAGAGAGGAGGGGGGAGATGGCAGAGAGGTAGGACACCCTGTTGCAACCTGTCCCCAAAAGTAAGCTGGATATCTGCCAGACCACGCTGAAAACCCATGAAATCAGCCGGAGGAGCAAGAATTTTCACTTCTGGATCTCTATGGGAGCAGAAGACAGCAGATGAGAGGTAAAGCAAAGCACTCTAAATGGTAACGGAGGACAAACAAAAGGGGGAGGGAGGTACCAGAAGCGGTGCAAGGACAGTAATACCCCAAAGGAAAGCGCCAGGTGGTTGTGGAGCAGCAATAACTTAGAGCATGGTCAAAAACACTTAAAAAGAGCATAAGGTTCTAAGGAGCAGCGAGTGGAAGGGGGTGGTCATAAGCACAAGCCTGGGCCCACGCTCCCAGGAAGGACACCACTCGCCTCAAAGAGAGACCAGTGGGGGCGGGGTCCCACTCCCCACACCATTTTGTGGGAGGGGTGCGTGCGCTCCTTAGAGTCTGCTGTTGTCCTGGAGCCGGCAGCTTTTCTCCGTGTACAGCACTCTCTAGACAGTGCACCACAGAAGGCAAGAACTGAGTGGCCAGTGCAGTAATATTGGCAAGAATCTGGCCACACCCCGCCAGAGCCTGGAGCCCCTAGTGCAGGGGATCACTCATAATCACACAGAGCCACCAAACTGCTGAGTGTGAGCCCCTAGGAAAAGGTGGCTGCAAGGGAGATTTGCGGAGGGAAGTGTCCCTTCTGGTCCACCCAGAGGGGAGCAGATTGCAGCTTCTCTGTGACAGGGAGGTCTGGGTACAGACAGACAGATCCCTCGCTCAGACTCTCTGAAAAGGAGAAAAGGCTACAAAAGGCCACAAGCCTTCAGAGAGCTAAAGACTGAGAAACCGGATTCCACAGAGCTCTGCCCCTTGACTGGGGGGCAGGGTGACTCAACCCAAGCAAAATTGACAGGAAAATGACTGGCCAGGCCTCTCATCCAGAAGACAAGTAAAAAAAAAAAAAAAAACAAAAAACTACAACGACAGAGTCACCATAAGACTTTTAAACCACCAACATCAGGGGAAATCAATATATTAAGTGTTTGATAATACCCTCAAACCTGTATATTTCATAGATACAAGTTTTTTTTCTATTCACTTTTAAAAAAAAATTTTATTCGCTTGTTTTCACATTTCTTGGTTTGATTTTGTTTTTTATTTTTATTTTTTTAAACTACATAACATTATATCTAGAGGTTTAATACAACAAACTCAGGAGACCTGAAATAACCTTCCTGGCACATTAGGAGCTATATCCAACCTCCCATTTTATCCTTCTGTCAGAGATTCTACCCATTTGCTTTTGTTCTGGTATTATAGAAAAACTCGTTCCTGGGGTTCATTCTGACTAGGTTCTTTTATTTCTTCTCATCTACTCTTCTTGGTCTATATGTTTGTTCATGTTGGTCTACGTACTTCATAAACCTTATTGGTGGGGTCCATTCTGGCTGAAATCCCTCTTTTTCTGTTCCTCTCTCTCTTTTTTATCCTTATTCTTTCTTTTTGGTGGTGAATCCCAATTGCTCCTAAACCTTCCAGAATGCACCCTGCCTGGATCGTGGGTGAAACATCCAACTATACATCCTCTCATCCACCTCCCATCAAATGACTAGGAGGAGGAACACCCAACAGAGGAAGAACCCAGAGACTGCGCCCTCTCCCTCAGAACTATTAGACATGGATATTAACAGTATGTCAGAAAGGGAATTTAGGCTGACAATTACCCAGGTAATGGCAAGGATCAATGACAATATAGAATCTCTAAGATCAGAAATGAAAACCAGTATAGCCGATGTAAGAAGTGCTATCAGTGAGATCCAATCCAATCTAAATAGTTTAACAGCTAGAGTTAGGGAGACAGAGGATAGCATTAGTGATCTAGAGGATAAAATGGTAGCGAAGAAAGGGCAGGAGGACAGCTGGAGCAAACTGCTCAGGAATCATGAGAAGAGACTTAGGGAAATAAATCACACCATGAAAAGTTCCAACATCAGAATTATTGGAATCCCAGAGGGGGTAGAGAAAGACAGAAGACTAGAAGATATAGCTGACCAATTCTGGGGAATTTCTGAATGGAAATTTCCCCAGTCTGGGGAATAGAACAAGGGTACGTGTCCTAGAGGCAGAAAAGACACCTGCCAAGATCAATGAGTCTAGAAATACAGCGAGACACATCATAGTAAAATTTGCAAATTATACTTTTAGACAAGAGGTCCTGAGAGCAGCTAGGGGGAAGAGATTCCTTACATATGGAGGAAGAACCATTAGAATAACATCAGTCCTGTCCATAGAAACCTGGCAAGCCAGAAAGGGCTGGCAAGACATATTCAAGGCACTAAATGAGAAGAACATGCAGCCAGGAACACTTTATCCAGCAAGGATGACATTCAAAACGGATGGAGAGATAAAGACCTTCCAAGATCGGCAAGGATTAAAAGAGAATGTGACCAAGAAACCTGCACTCCAGGAAATATTAAAGGAGGTTCTATAAAAGTAGAGAGAACCCATGAGTGACTTAGAACAGAAATTTACAATCAATAGAAACAACGGCTACAAAGGGAACATGATGTCGATAAACACTTATCATTCAATAATCCCTCTCAACGTAAATGGCCTAAATGCTCCCATAGAATGGCACAGGGTTGCAGAATGGATAAAATGGCAGGACCCAGCCATATGCTGTCTACCAGAGACTCATTTGGAACCAAAAGATATGTCCAAACTAAAAGTGAAAGGATGTAGAACCATCTTTCATGACAATGGGCCTCAAAAGAAGCAGGGGTTGCAATTCTCCTATCAGATAAATTAGATTTTAAGCTAGAGACTGTAGTCAGAGATACAGAAGGACACTCCATCATTCTGAAAGGGTCTATCCTCCTAGAAGATCTAACAATTGTAAACATTTATGCCCCCAATATAGGAGCAGTCAAATACATAAACCAACAGTTAATCAAAATAAAGAGTCACATTGATGGAAATACAATCATAGTAGGAGATCTAAACACATCACTCTCACTAACAAACAGAAAATCTAAACAGAAAATCAATAAAGAAACAAGAGCTTTGAATGACATATTGGACCAGATGGACCTCATAGAAATATACAGAATATTCCACCCAAAAAAACCAGAATACTCAATTTTCTCAAGTGCACACGGAACTTCTCCAGAATAGATCACATACTGGGCCACAAATCAGGACTCAACCAATACCAAAAGATTGAGATGATTCCCTGTATTTTCTCAGACCACAATGCTCTGAAACTGGAACTCAACTACAAGAAGATGTTTGGAAGGAATTCAAACACTTGGAGGCTAAAGACCAACCTGCTCAAGAATGCTGAGATCAACCAGGAAATCAAAGATGTGCTTCAACAATTCATGGAGACCAAAGAGAATGAAGACACATCAATGCAAAACCTATGGGACATGGCAAAGGCAGTCCTAAGGGGGAAATACATAGCCATCCAAGCTGCACTCAAAAAAATTGAAAAGTCTCGAATACACCAGCTCTCCTTACACCTCAAAGAACTGGAAAACCAACAACAAAATGCCAACCCCACGCACAAGAAGGGAAATAATCAAGATCAGAGTAGAGACCAACGAGTTAGAATCTAGAGAAACAATAGAATGCATCAACGAATCCAGAAGTTGTTTCTTTGAAAGAATCAATAAGATTGATAAGCCACTGGCCAAACTCATCCAAAAGAAAAGGGAGAAGACCCAAATTAACAAAATTATGAACGAATGGGGAGAGATCACGACAGATCCAAAGGAAATAGAATCAATCATCAGAAATTATTATCAACAACTCTATGCCTATAAGTTAAACACCCTAGAAGAAATGGATGCATTCCTGGAAACCCATAATCTTCCAAGACTGAAACAGGAAGAAATTGACAACCTGAATAGACCAATATCTATTAATGGAATTGAAGCAGTGATCAAAAACCTCCCAAAACCAAGAGTCCAGGACCAGATGGATTCCCTGGGGAATTCTACCAAACCTTCAAGGAAGAAATAATACCTATTCTCCTGAAACAGTTTCAAAAAATACAAACAGAAGGAAAACCTCCAGACTCGTTCTATGAAGCCAGCATTACCCTGATCCCCAAACCAAGCAAAGACCCCATCCAAAAGGATAATTTCACACCAATATCCCTGATGATTATGGATGCCAAGATTCTCAACAAGACCCTAGCTAACAGGATCCAACAGCACATCAAAAAGATTATTCATCACAACCAAGTGGGATTTATCCCTGGGATGCAAGGGTGGTTCAACATTTGCAAGTCAATCAATATGATAGAACAGATCAATAAGAGAAGAGACAAGAACCACATGGTACTCTCAATTGATTCAGAAAAAGCGTTTGACAAAATTCAGCATCCATTCCTTATCAAAACTCTTCAAAGTAAAGGGATAGAAGGAACATTCCTCAACATCATCAAGTCTATCTATGAAACCCCACAGCAAATATCATTCACAGTGTGGAATAGCTGACAGTCTTCTTGTTGAGATCAGGAACACGACAAGGAGACCCACACACTACTCTTGCTCAACATAGTGCTAGAAGTCTTAGTGACAGCAATCAGACAACAAAAAGAAATAAAAGGTATTCAAATTGACAATGAAGAGGTCAAACTTTCTCTCTTCACAGATGACGTGTTACTCTATATGGAAAACCTAAAAGACTCCACCCCCAAACTACTAGAAATCATACAGTAATTCAGTAATGTGGCAGGATACAAAATCAATGCAGAGAAATCACTTGCTTACCTATACACAAACAACAAAAGAGTAGAAAGAGAAATTAGGGAATCTATTCCATTTACGATAGCACCAAAAAGCATAAGATACCTGGGAACAAACCTAATGAAAGAGGTGAGGGATCTGTACTCGAAGAACTACAGAACACTCATGAAATAAATTGAAGAAGAATCAAAAAGGTGGAAAAGCATTCCATGTTCCTGGATCGGAAGAATAAACATTGTTAAAATGTCTGTACTGCCCAGAGCAATCTATACTTTCAATGCCATCCTGGTCAAAATTCCACTGGATTTCTTCAAAAGCCTGGAACAAACAATCCTAAAATTTGTATGGAACCAGAAAATACCCCGAATCACTAAGCAAATGCTGAAAAAGTAAAACCAAGATGGGGGCATCACATCGCC
>JAQQSY010000089.1:0-56189 GCA_028646535.1 Procyon lotor
TATATATATATATATAATTTAATCACCTCCTACACCTACACTCACCTCCTTCACTGTATTCCTTTGTATGCCATTGCTCTTTCTATTCCTCTAAAGCTTCATACAGCCCGTCTTCTCATCTGCACAAACAGGGAGTGCTGTGCAGGTGAGGGAAGGAGGCTCATACCTAACAGACCTATGCAGAGGGATGGCTCCTCCTATATTTTTCTCTATATTTTTCCTCACAAAGCTCAACCCAAAGATTCTCTACAGGGACAGCTCACATTCAGGATCTGGCAGGACTCACCTATCCTGACACAATAGAGACCCACAGTCTGGGCTGCCTTGAAGAAGCCCAGGACACAGATGCTATAGATGCCAATGTTTAATGGTGGGGTAAGGCAGCACTCACGTGGTCAGGGTATTCAAGCCACAGGCTTTCATCTTCAGCAAGCGGTCCCTCCAGTATTCCTTGGGCACCCGGAAATAGTGCATGGAGCCCCCAAAGATCCAGAAAGTGGAATCCTCCAGCATGAAGTATTGGCCGTTGGCCTGCAGCCCTGACTGCCGGTGTCTTAGCCATGCAGGGATCAGATTATACCAATCCAATCTGCAAAGAGAAAAGGCAGCTGAGAAGCTTGGCTCATTCTCAGCAGTTAGCATGGGTACAGACAGAGTCTTAGGAGAGAGGTTTTTCTCCTCCTCCTCGGGCCCTCTGTGTTTCTAAGAGGTCCTGCTTCTGAGGCCTTTAGAAACGACTCCCCACCCTCCGATTTAGCCAAACCTTAAAAGGAGTCTTTCTTTAGTACACTCACCCGCACCCCACTGCTGGGGAAGAGCAAGCTGAGGCCATAGTCAGGAACAAGACAAACACAAAGGTCAACATGGTAACTGTGTGCTAACAGGAGAGAGGACGAGGTAAGGACACACATCAGGAGGATGCAGGGTGCCCAGGGCAGGTGTGGCAGGCAGGTTTCTACAATGGCCAGCTCTTCCAGGCCATTCGACTAAACATCAAAGCAGCAGCTACTTCAAATAGTACCTCTGAGCCACCTCATGGTGACAGCTGCCCTGCTTGAGGTGCAAATACCTAGAAGGAGGTATCTGGGTTAGAAACAGCATCTGTTCATTGACCAACTTTCCAAGTCTTAATTATTATCTAAAGATCAAGTTCAAGAGATAATCCAGCACAACAGAGAGCCCCATCTGGGAGGGCTGTTGGAAAGTGTTAGTCTCTAAAAAAGCAGGTCTTGACCAAGGGGAGTCCCCTCAAACTGATCCCCATGACTAGAATTCCCTCCCTCTCTCTTCTCCCCAGTCTCCTAAGGCTGTGAGAGAAACCCAACAAGAAACGCCAGGGGAGCAAGAAATTGAGGAGTCTGAGGACAGAAAAGAGCAGCGTGAGTGAGCCTGAAGGGAAAGCAAATTTCAGTTGATGCCTTCTCCACACCCACTTTTCATTACAGTTCCTGACACTAGGGGGCATATTGCCCCCGCAGGGCTCTTCTGCTAAAGAGAAGAACTGCTGCCCGCCTATCTTTCCATTCATTTCCTAACACAGCTAAAACTGTACCACTGAGAGACATGCTTTGCTTAAGGCCCAAATTGCTTCACTCAATCAATATTGATACACACTGACTGGGGACCGTTGTCTCTTAGAAGAAACAGAGATGCATGAACCAAAATTAGGCTGAGAGTTTCCATCTTGATTCTGGACTCAGTAATTCTCTGGGCCCTTCAAAGGGGCAGCTCCTTCACAGAGCTTTGGCCTCCCTGGGTACCAGTAGTGCAGGTCATGGGGGCAGAGGGCACATGCATGTCGCACATCCCATTGCTGACTCTCCCTGTATGCTCATGGGATGAGTCATCCCTTCCACTCTCCATCTCTGCCACAGCCCTGTCCTCCTGTTGCATCCTTTTCCTACATGCCAGCCCCCTTCTCCTCCACCTACAATGTCAAGTGATTCAGCTCCGAACATAAACTTGCATATGCTATACCTTAAAACAGCCAGAGCCCTGCTATTGATGGGAAAAAAAAATTAATGGGATTTAGTGAAAATCCACTGCAGGTGTGCATGGTCCTCAGGAAAGTGGGCTCCCATCCTACCAAAGTTCCTCCAAGCCAAACTTCACAGTCCTATAAGGCATTCTGACACAGTCTTTCTCCACTTCAGTGCACACTCATATAATTACAAGTCAGTGTCATGAGTGCTGTTGTAAGGCAAGCACAGAGATAAGCCCAGGGCTGGCCTCTAGGGCATGTGACCCATGCAATCCTTCAGGTCCCTACACTTAGAAGACTCCCTTGCAACAAGTAGTTAAATAAGCCACAGAGATCTAATCCACAGTATAATGAATATCGACCATATAGTACTATAATTATGTCATGTGATAAATATTAAGAGTGGCAATCACATTACAATACATAAATGTATCAGAGCACACACTGTACACATGGTTTCAGACACACTATCTCCATCCTGAAATTCTCAGTGTTTTTTAAACAAAGGCTCCACATTTTCATTGTGCACCGGGCTCCACAAATTAGGTAGTCTGGCCTAGCAATAGTAGAGGACAGTAGCTGAAATAAATAAATACACACACACACACACACACACACACACACACACACACGTAATTGTCAAATGAAGAAATGAACTAAATTATCCAGGTGGAGTCAGAAAAAGCTTCGTCCAGAAGATGACACTGTCACAGGTTTGCAGGCAGAAAATATGAGAAAGCAGAGGGAACTGGGGCAAAGGCATTAAAAAGTGAAAGCACACCTACTCAGGGACTAGCAAGCAGACGGGTGAGGAGGCTGTGTGAGCACATGTCCCAGCTGGGACTCCTCTGCAGTATGGGCCAGGCACTGGCACACACCACTCCCAAACGCCTGCTACTAGCCTGTGACTGGTACAGAAACGGAGATACTGGGGCACCTGAGTGGCTCACGTAGTTAAGCAACTGCCTTCAGCTCAGGTTATGATCCTGGAGTCTCAGAATTGAGTCCCTCATGCATCGGGCTCCCTGCTCAGTGGGGAGTATGCTTCTCCCTCTGACACTCCCCCCTCTTATGTTTTCTCTCTCTCTCTTATTCTCTCTCAAATAAATAAAGTCTTTAAAAAAAGAAACTGAAATACTTTTAGAGCAATGAGGGTCATTTTATGCCTGTTTCAACATAAGAGTTTCATCATAAAAGACTTGGGCAGGTACTTCGTGAATCTTTTCATCTCCTTTTTCTAGTATATGTTTTCAATGTATTTGATAAAGTAACATGGGGGGGGGAGGGACTTTTAAAGAAGAAAAGGAAAATGATTTTTCAGCACAGAGAGATTGAGAAGTATTGCTTGAGACCAGAAACAACAGTCTGGCCTTGGGCGGCTGTGATCAGAGCTGGGAAGACAAACATATTGACCAATTTGGTTTAACAGGTTTACTAACCAAATGGATGCAGGACATGTGAGACCAAAATGGTGTGAAATCACTTCATCAGCAGCCTTCCTAGCACTTGGCTGAGGTCGGCCATACGACAAGAAGGGAAATTTGGGTTTAGCCACAGTGGTTCTCAAAGCTGGCCCCATATCTGAATCACCTGGGAAGCTTAAAACTAAGGAATGAGCAGGCCCCACCCTTGACCAATTAATGACGGTGGAGATGGAGCACAGAGACTAGTGATATTTACAAGCTCCTCCACAGACCCAGGTGAGGCTGAGCCCCTGGAGGGTTTTACAGGAGGGCTGGGGCAAATCAGGGACCCTGATGGCTAGAGATGGGAGAGCAGGAGGCCAAGAAGACAGAACTGCCACAGACATCACTGACCACTTGGAAATTTTGTCGATAGCCATTCATGGGCAAAGAAAATTAATTTGACCCTCTTCTTCCTACTTCTCACAGTCCCTAGGACCCAGAACTCCTATTGCTCTGCAGGACTGCAGTTGTATTATATTACAGTTCACTGAGTCATTTGTGGAGAATCTGGGACCTCGTTATTGTTTTCTTTCTCTAAAGAGAAAAGTTCCATGTTCCAAGTGACTTAGAAAGGATATTTCAGAATACAGTTCTAGGGGCACCTAGGTGGCTCAGTCGGTTAGGCCCTGAGATCGTCATGAGTTCAAGCCCCATGTTGGGCTCCACACTGGGCATGGCACCTACTTAAAAAATAATAATCATCAGGGCGCCTGGGTGGCTCAGTCAATAGGCATCTGCCTTTGGCTCAGGTCATGATCCCATGGTCCTGGGATCAAGCCCCACATCGGGCTCCCTGCTTAGTGGGAAGCCTGCTTCTCCCTCTCCCATTCCTTCTGCTTGTGTTCCCTCTCTGGCTCTCTCTCTCTCTGTGTCAAATAAATAATCTTTAAAAAAAAATCATCATCATCATACAGTTCTTCCAAAGGACCACCTATATGGAGAATTGAAAACAAGAACAGTATCTGTAAGAGGAAGATCTGGACATGAATCCTGGCCCTACCTTTGTAACACGGCCACCTTGGGTCAGTGACACTAGCTCTGTGGGAATGAGTTTCTTCCTCTATAAAAAGAGGTGAATGCCTATCCTAACTGTTGTGAAGGTCAGATATAAATGGAATACTCTGTAATGTGCTATAAAAGAGTTTTGTCACTATTTGAAATAAGTTTATTTTTGCATGCTTTGCATATTAGAACAGCCTCAGTAGGGGCTTTTTATGTCCTTAATGTGGAATAATCCCAATCTTTCCATTCTTAACCATTTAATTTACTGTCTAATCATATTTTATATGCAAGATTTTGTGCCATCTTATTACAACTTCTAAAACATTACAGTGAAAGGTCTATCCACTAGGATCCTGTCAAACCAACCCAGTCCCCCAGCAAACCCCTGGTGTGGGCCAAAGCCACCCTGCCTCCTGTCTTTGTGCAGCCCGCAAACTATGAATGTCTTTCACATTTTTAAGTGGTTGGAAAAAAACTAAAAAAAAAAAAAATTGGAGGACACAAAAAATTTTATCAACTTCACATTTCACATTTCAATGTCCATAAATAGTTTTACTGACACCCTGCCATGCCCACTCGTTTCAGTCCTGACCGTGGCTACTTTGGGCCACAGTGACATTGCTATGATATAAACACTGTACAATCTTCAAAGCTGAACACATTTACTATGTGGCCCTTTACAGGAAACTTTGCCAACTCTACCCTAAAAGATGAGGCCTGGGATACTCAAAGAAGGCTTCAGGTCCCCCATGACCACAGTCTGGGCCTCCTAGCCACCTCCTTGCTCTGGCCCTTCCCACCCTCCTACGCCCCCAATCCCCGACCCCGCTCTTTCCTTTGGCCACAAGTTCCTGGTATTCTGGCTGTGTCTGAAGTTTCTCATACTGCACACACAGGAGAGTCTGACGTTCCTTAGTTTTCATCATATCTGCTCCAAAGAACACACTCTGCCTTCTTGCCTCATGTACTCACTAGGCTTTAAGTACTCTCCCCACAGGCATCCCCTCAGTGCCCCACCCTCCAGGCTGGCCCCAGGCTAGAATGAAGAAGAACTGATGGACAGATTCTCTTCTTAAATACAGGGGGTATACTGACAGTCCAGTGGTAAAAATACACACATGTACACACAAAATCTCATTTTTAAAGACAATGAAAATAAAATTTAGCAATCACTCCACTGGGCAGCACCCTTATTCATTGGCCAGAGTTTCAAAAGAACAATTTCCAACTCACCAAACTCACATCACTGACCTTAACTTTAAAGTGTCTCCCAAAAGCTGTGAGAACCTCCCTCTCCCCACCTGCTCAGTGCAGAGGTGTAGACAGGGTTGGAACTGCTCTCTGTGACCCCTGATCCAACATAATCCCTGCTAGTAACACACTCTTCCTAATCTGTCCCCTAGCTGGTAACTAGTCATTAGGAAATCTCCTTCTAGGGGGTTTGTCTCCAGACATGGTCTGCACCTGCAGTCTCTTCATTTGGAATTTGCTACAAATGCAGAAACTCAGGCCTTAACTAAGACCTGAATCAGAATATGCATTTCAACCAGACCCCAAGGTAAAGTTTGAGAAGCACTAATCTGTATCTTGTCCTTTGATATAAGTATATATAATCTCTTCCTGGATAGAGCTCCTATTTGCTACTATCTTTATGTGCTATAATTTTCTAGATTTTTTAAAAAATATTTCTTCTCAGTGCTTATTAAGAGGCATGAAGCTAACACTGCAAAGAACTAAAGCTAGCTCATATTAAATTCCAAATTCTGGAGAATTCAACTGTTTTCTTTCTGAAAATCTTCTGGTAGGTTACTAAGTGAGTTTTTAATATATTAATGAAAAGGATGAATTCACTGAGAAAATGAGAATGATAAATGTGGGGTTTCTCCAAGGAATTCACTGTGAGAAAATGAGATAATACACATTAAAGCTTCATAAACGAGAAAGCACCATGCAAATAGTTATTAATACTGATAACAGTCATTAGTACTAGTGATCATAAATTAATAATTAACCCCCATGCTTCCTGAGTAATTAACTCAGTAATAACAAAATAAATAAAGTGGAAACTGTGTGGTTACATCAGGTCAGAGAGACTCTCCTTCTAAATTAGGCCTGTTACCAAGGACCTGACCAAATCCTTAAGAAACCCTTATTTCTGGGGCGCCCGGGTGGCTCAGTCGTTAAGCGTCTGCCTTCGGCTCGGGTCATGATCCCAGGGTCCTAGGATCGAGCCCCGCATCGGGCTCCCTGCTCGGCAGGAAGCCTGCTTCTCCCGCTACCATTCCCTCTGCTTGTGTTCCCTCTCTCGCTGTGTTTCTCGCTGTCAAGTAAATAAAATCTTTAAAAAAAAAAAAAAAAAAAAAAAAAGAAACCCTTATTTCTGTTGCTTTTCCCAGTGAGCAAGTAATTCATGTTGAAACTTTTTTTTCTTTAGATTGCAGAAAGCTTTTATTTATTTATTTAGATTATGGAAAGCTTTTTTTTTTTAAGTTATCTCTGCCCAATGTGAGGCTCGAACTCAAAACCCTGAGATCAAGAGTCACATGCTCCACCAACTGAGCCAGCCAAGGCACCTCTTGTTGAAATTTTTTTTTTTTTTTTAAGATTTTATTTATTTGACAGAGAGAAACACAGCGAGAGAGGGAACACAAGCAGAGGGAATGGTAGCGGGAGAAGCAGGCTTCCCGCCGAGCAGAGAGCACGATGCGGGGCTCGATCCCAGGACCTGGGATCATGACCTGAGCCGAAGGCAGCCTCTTAACGACTGAGCCACCCAGGCGCTCCTGAAACTTTTTTTGATGAGACCAGCACATCTGCCTTCTTTCTAGTTGGAGCGTATATTACTTTTTCCCGGAAATTTTGTTGCCTTTGTATCTTTGCTTCATTGTAGGCTAAGTAAATTTTCAGTCTGAAAATAAACTGAAGAGCAGGCCTTGGTCACTGACCTGATGCATCCTGAGGTTTGCTCTGCTCAGAGCCATACTCTGGCCACAGTCCACAGTGAGATTCCTGGAAGAAGGCATATGTGTCACGATTTCCAACAGGGCCTCACACCATGTAACAAGGCCTCCACATTCTGGTTGCTACCATCCCTTTTGGCAGGTGATAATAGGTTGTGCAAGCTATAGACACAACAGGTTACAGCAGAAACCATAGGCAGAGGACTTGGGGCCTGAGTTCCCCATGGTGAGGAGTTGCCATTAGGCAGTGACTGAGAGGATGTTGAGGCTAGAGGAACAAATCCTTCTTTTACTTTATCCCTGTCATGGGTCATGATGACAAAGGACACAGTGCAGGCTCCACACAGGCCAGATGACACTGGACATGATCAAAAGTGCTGGGTTAATGTGCTTGAATGGAAAAACGAAGATGAGTTGGTGACAAGCTTGACTTCTTTCATGTGAAATGGGCCCCTGAATTGATTCTCAGCTCTCAGAGCTGGCCTTTCAGGTGGGGTGGGAGAAGAACCAGATCCAGCCGCCTACTTGAATGATCTCCTTGAATAGAGTGTGCTCATTAAGGTGGATCTGAAATGGCCCTTGCCATGCCAGAAGTCATCCCTATGTTACCTATAAATCCTACAAATACTGATCAGTAATGGGGACCATAGTAGGACTGGGAGGCTTCCCTTAGAGTCACAGCCGTCTCCTTCAGTCTTCTGTCATACCATACAATCTGACCAGATTCAGGCAAGCCAGTATCCATGCAACCAGATGTGGCAGAGACACCATTATCAACTTCTCCAGCAGAGCCCAGGCAATGCCCATGCAATTTTAGACTGGCCAAGGGTGTGGACAACCTCAGTACATGAGGTAGGAATCTGCAGATAATAGTTCTTCAATTCAAAGAGCATAAGTCTTCACTGATCCTAAGGATTGGTTCTTTTGTCACTATACATAATGTATAATTGAGAGATAACTTACAAATCCAATTTCCAGGTGCATTGTGATCCTATAGAGCCACCTATGCAGAGGTTCACCTGCATCTGAGTCCAATGCATTATATTAAAGATACTGATCAAGAAAATACTCACATCTTCGTTCATCCAAGTGGTCATGCCAGAGACTATTATTTAGATGGCAGTTATGTTAAACTTCCCAAAAGATATCATCATGCATAAGAAATATCCTCACTTGGATCTAAAATACAAATTTTCTAGTCATCACTCCAAGCTTCTGATATGGTTACAGGTTCCCATGAGGTCCCATTTCCTTGGGCATTCCATTCCCTTCAACTGCCAACTTGGGGATGTTTCAGCCTTATCAGTATTCAGGCTGTACACTCCTCCATCAGCAGGGGAACTTGAGGGCCTAAGGAAGGAGGTGCCCCTTTTTTTATCCCAGGCCAGTGCCATTAATGCCTCTCATACAGAATAATGGCTCTTGGATCAATCCTAAAATCCCAAAAACTTCAGCCCCAGCAAAATGGAACTCTGTCCTCGTAGCTGATCCAGGTTCTTAATTGTGATCCTTGGCTTGGGCCCAATGCTTTAGGCTCCTGCTTTGCTGGGACAGCATTAAATATATCCAAAGGGCTTGAACCTTCTATTCCAAAAGCTAGTAGAGATGCAAGGTCATTTTGCAGTATTTTGCAGGTCAATAGCACTACTGCACAACCTTAGTACCTCTGTCCTTCCCTCTGAAAAGACTTCGTTGTAAGCCAGGAAATGGCAAAGTAATATGTGCTCCAACCAGCACCCAGGCTCCAGCGAGTCAGGCCAAGTGGCTACCTACATGATCCAGGGTCACGCTCTGGTTCAGAGGGCATCTAAATACTATAGGAAGCTTATATGTGAATAAACACTTACTTATTAGACCAAAACCTTGAGACCCATTGGTGAAGCAATAAAACTGCTCACTCGTGCAGCCACTTTGGAAAACAGTGTGGAGATTCCTCAAGAAATTAAAAATAGAGCTACCCCATGACCCTGCCATCGCACTACTGGGTATTTACCCCAAGGAAGCAGATGCATTACAAAGAAGGGCCACATGTACCTCAATGTTCATAGCAGCAATGGCCACAATTGCCAAACTGTGGAAAGAACCAAGATGCCCTTCAACAGATGAATGGATAAAGAAGATATGGTACATATATCCAATGGAATATTATGCCTCCATTAGAAAGGACGAATATCCAACTTTTGTATCAACATGGATGGGACTGGAAGAGATTATGCGGAGTGAAATAAGTCAAGCAGAGAGAACCGATTACCTTATGGTCCCACTTACATGCTGAGCGTAAAGAAAAACATGGAGGGCATTATGAGAAGGAAGGGAGGGTTGAATGGGGGGAAACCAGAGCGGGAGATGAACCATGAGAGACTGTGGACTCTGAGCAACAAACTGAGGGTTTTGGAGGGGAGCGGGATGGGGGTTGGGCGAGCCTGGTGGTGGGTATTGAGGAGGGCACGTACTGCATGGAGCACTGGGTGTAGTGCGAAACAATAAATCTTGTAACACTGGAAAAAATAAATAAATAAAATTTAAAAAAGAAAAACTGCTCACCCATGTGTTAACAATAGTAATCAATCACAAATTAGTAATAAAAAGTATCCTGATGTTATGTGACAGAAATTTTTCATTGGGGGGAAATTTCCCTTGTGACATCATCAGTAAAAAAAGGGTTATATCTCAACGTAGAAAGGGGTGAAAATTCTGTTAGATAACCCAAAGGACTACTGATAGCAAGACTCTTCTCTTGAGAGGTGCTTGTCGAATCAGAATAAAATGATTTCATGAAACGAGGGAAACATAAATATGTTCAATATTTTTTAAAATCCACTACATGAGATTTATGTACATAGATATGTAAGAGATGGACTAGTTCTTAAAGATACAAAGAACCTGTACACATGCAGATTAAACAGTATCTCCCCTTCAGATGACAGAGCTCAGAATCTCCCTCACATTGATCTAACAGAATTAGAATGTGCTATTTTACTATTTTTAACTTATTTTTACTTACTTGTTTTAAACATCTATCAGGATTTAAAATGAATATCTCATATGGTCAGCAATTCTAGGGACAGAAATACACCCAACAGATAATCATTGCAACTTTGGGGGGTTTTTGTTGTTTTTATTTTACATTATTTTATTTTAATTCCAGTGTAGTTAATATACATTGCAACTTTGCAGTAGCTAAAAGATTGCAAACAATCAATGTCCATCAATAAGAAACTGCTTGAATAAATTATATCCCTAATGGACAAATGGAGTAATACATATAGCTGCCTTCTTATATATGCACAGAATACCCCTGAGAGAAACCATCATTAGTAATCACCTCTGGTGGGGTGGAGAAGGGTGCCTAAGGGCCAGCAGTGGGGGCTTTATTTTCCTCCTTATACTATTTGAATATTTAATCCTTTACATAGATTACCTACTCACAAAATAAACTTTGCAGGAAAACACAGCATGTTCTTGAAAGGAAAAATGCCACTATCTTTTTGAGTCTTGCTGAGTGTGGGAATATGAAGGCAGTGAATATCATCAATTAAGAGTCTCTATTTAGTAGACCCCAGTGAAAAGTTATTTGCTTCATTACCATTAGCCTCTAAAAATACCCCTGCCTGTCTTTCCCAGGAAAAGTCTCACACAATAGGAACTCTTTTTCAACATGGGCTTTAATATACAGAGCAACAGATTTAAGCAAGAAATAAAACTGAGTGGGGAGGAAGCTGCAAATATCCCTATATCAGAGGAACTGTGCTGGATGATGGGGGAGGAACCACGAAGAGGGGGGCTGGCCTCCAGAGTTTTTTTCAGGTGCTAAATGTTCTGAAAAGACCTCTCTAAATTCCAGTATCTCCTGAATCTTATTAGAAGAGTATTCGAAGCGATACAAGGGAACTCTGAGTCATTTCATCAAAGATTAAGTGCTTTTATTTCACTTGCTACTTCCTTGACCCAAGGTACAGAGAACTCTTTGGCCAACCTTCCAATACTTCTGCTGCCAAGGCTGTGTAGCTTCTGGCCTGAATCTCCTGGGTATCCCAGTCCCTTTAATCACAAATACAGCAATCATGTCCATGCTCTTGCTCTAAGACATTCTGGTCCCCTTCAGTTGACTAGTATGGCAGTGAAAAGAATCCCAATGCCAACTCTATCTTTCCAGCACAGGGTGGCTCAGATATCCTACCTCTCTCTCTTTCTCTCTGACTAAGCCATTGCCCAGGTAGCCATGTTTTTCCACTGTGTCAGAGAAATGACTACCTGCTGAAAGACACTTCCCAGATGCTGAAAACTTCACTACTAGAAGATGAAAGGAAGAGTGTTCAAAGACTTTGAACATTCCAGGGAATGTGACTCAGGCCTCAAGCAGGGTAGAGTCCTAGAACAGGCAAAGCTCATAAAATCAGTGACCTCACAGAAGCACAGGAAGAAAGACACAATTTGCCCACACATCCTTGGAAGGCAGGACTGGCCATGATTTGGATCAAAGGTAACCAGGTCATGTTGCTAAGTTATCCACCTTCTCTAGAGAGAAGATTTTGATAGGTTCTCCTCTTTTTTCCTTCAGGAAGAGTATGGGGTCTAGAATCCAGATAATGCCTGTGTAGGAGCACTGAGAGAGGTAAAGCTGGGCAAAGAGATGAACTTAGCTTTGAGAAGGCATGATGCAGGGTGCCTACCTCACCTGACTTTTGCCAACTAAAATATCAGGTATAAGAGATGCAAAGTTAATTGTAATATTGCTCAGTGATGCATTTATTTAAGTAAAAGAGTCATGAGTGGGACCATGCCTTGATCATATCAAGCAGGCATTCCTGGATCCATGGAGTGGGAGGAGGAAAGACAAGGAAAGGCAACTAGCTCAGACATGGTTCACATTGATATGCATCAAAGATCTCCTAAATAATATACTGAGTAAAAGAAGCCAAATCAAAACAGAGTATATACTTTAGGACTATATTTCTATAAAACTCTAGAAATAGAAACTTAAAATATACGGTGAAAGCAACAGATCAGTGTGCTTAGGAGTTGGGGAGCAGAGAAGGGCAGGAGAGAGAGATGCATAGAGGCACAAGGAAATTTCTAGGGCTGATGGATATTTTCACTCTCTTAATTGTGGTAGTATTTTCACATGTGGACATATACACCAAAACTTATCAAACTGTGTAAGCTAAACATGTACAGCTTATTGCATGACAATTATACTGCAATAAAGGTAATTTCAGACCACTGTTCAAGCTAAAAAATACCAAAGGTTGAAATCATCCTCAAAAGTCATCTTGGTCTTCCTATTTCTTGGACGTGAAATAATCAAACAGCTTTGATTGACCATGAACCAGTCCAAAGCAAGGTTCATGGGAAAAAAACAAAAGCTGGAGCCCAGAAGGCCCCTCCCCCACCTAAATACCTGCCTTCTGAGGTACAGGAAAAGGGCTGATCCTGACAGCTCAGCTCCACAAAGCTGCCAGCTGAATAGCCAATTCCCATGTGACCTATATTCCACTGGTCATATCCACATTTCCAGCAACAGCTAGGAGGGGTCCCCAATTCCCAGTCAGTTAATGATCCAGTCAAAGCTAGAGCAAGACAAGAAGAGGAAGGGACAAAGAGTGCGTTCTCCACTGCCCTCCAGAGATAATCCTTGGTTTCCAGCCCATGGCAAACAGGAAGAATTGGGCAAAAAGCCCAATACCATGAGGGTGATAAAATTAAAAAGATGCTCAAAAGACACATATTCTGAAGGACCCTAAGAGATGGCCCTGAATTGGGATCAGAGCTTCTCTGGCCTCTGTCTTACCTGCTGAGAAAGGAGGGATATCAGGAATTAAAACAACTTTATTAAGCATTTCAAACTATTTCCTCAGGCTTGAGTTACAGCTATTCCCAGGCACCTCCATAAATCCTGACTGACTCCTGCTATGGCCACTCCAACCCAGTTAGGGACATGGTTAACTCACCTTTGAGAAGCTCAGGCTTCTTCATAGCCAGTCAGTTCCCTAACACCTCATCTTCTTTCCTACCAGACACCAGCAAACACCCAGCCTCCTTCCTATACCTTTTCCTGTGGACTATTGGGGTGCATTACTTGGCTCACTCAACTCAAGTTCCTCAGAGCTGCCCCTCAATGCCCCTTATGGACTGTCATACCCTTGACCTCCAGCAATGGGCAAACCACATGCTACCTGCACAACTCTGGCCTTTCTCTCTGGGGTGTGGACTCCTTGATACCCTGCTACATTGAGTAATCTTTCTGGACTTTGCATCAGCCTTGCATCAGCAGGAAGGCTGAGCATCCCATAAGAGCCAGGACCAGTTTTCAAAGAGGAATGGATTAGAAATCACTGACATGATGGAAAAAAGTCTTGGGAACAACTCAGGAAACAAAATGCCTCTTAAGTTTTCTGGAACCCAGAGTGAGAAGAGCACCATTTCTTTCTCTCGAACAATATTATGACATCCTCACCAATTCCAAAGCCAAAAAGAGGTAAAACAAAGACACATAAGTCTTTAAAAGGTGAAAATAGAAAGAGTTACTGAACATGTTCTGTGGCAGCAAAAACATTCAGATATTCATCTCCATCAAAAACTTTCCTATTTCCCAGAGGAAATTTAGAGAAACTAATAAAGGAGATTGGAAGAAGCAAAGGATACAGCTAAAGGGGTGGTGTGTCTACCCCATCACCTGCTTCAACGTTAACTTTCAGTGCCAAAGCATTTGATACTGCTGGTCTGCTTTCCCAGAAACACCAGAGGTTTTGAATATGGAAAGTGCCAGCCATTGATCCGACATGGTCAGGACTGTAGAATCCTATAAATAGATACAGTTTACTAAAGTACTGGGCTAGGGCACCCACAGTCCATGAGAAGTCCTTTTACCACTAAACACAACCACTTGCCACAGATAACACTTTGTAAAAAGGGGGTTGGGAAGGAGTGAGCTGATGACTGATGAACGCCGGAAAGTGAACAGAGAAAACATACCGATCCTGAAGTGGGACTAATAAATCCAGAGTTGAAGATCTTGCAGGACCCATGGGACAGCGATCTTAGGACTGCGCTGGGCAGGTGAGATCGACCATAGCTGTGAGCCCTGGAGTTCTGGCTTCTGATAAATTAGAGAAGCCTCTCAGCAAGCTTGGTAGGAAATGTGGGGACAGGAGAACAGCAGAAGTGGGTTCCCCAAGGAGGACTAGAGGCAGAGCAGTGATCTGGGGACAACTGAAAGAGACCTGAAGGCTAGCTCTGCTGGCCTACCCAGAGGACTGAGAGTATCCACGAGGAAAGCAGAACCCAGGCATCACAACCTTCGAGAAAGTGGGGAAGCTCGAAGGGAGTGGGGACTGAGAGGACAGCGCCTAGTGTCACCCGGAAGGAAGCCTGGATCTCAAGGCAGGAGCAGAGTGCCTAATGCTGGAGAGCGAAGCCAGAACCAACAAAGAAGAGGCCGGCTACCCCTTCCCGGTGGGGTCTCGCGATTCGCGGCACGCGGACTCCTGGGGCTGCCCCCCTCAGGTGAGAGGGGAGGCGAAAACTGCGGGTGTGGAAAGCTGAGGTGTCTGGAGTCCGGCAGGTGCCGGGAGGGACTCTCTCACCTGCGGAGCACCAGGAAACTCAAGATCACCAGCAACAGAAGTCCGAGTGTGCGGCCCGGCTTCCGGCCGATGCTCCACTTGCCCATCGCGCGTAGGCGAGGCGCTCAGGGACCCCAGCTAGTACTGTAGCCTGCACTTCGCCGCGCGCGCGAGGCTCGAGGCCGGGGGTGGGGCTGCACTCTGGTCGCCCGGGCTACCGGACCGCGTCCCTCCCGGCCTGCAGGCGCTCATTGGCTGAGCCCTTAGGCCCCCGCCCCCAGCGCCGCAAGTCCGGCGAAGGCGGGGGCGGGGCCTGAACGGAGGCGGGGCGGGCTGCCTCCGCGAACAGTTTCCAGCTGCCGAATGGCTCCCGGAAGGCTCTCGGGGTCTCCTCCGCCCACCTCCCCCTAGTCTCAGGGAGGCGCCGGCTGTTCCTATTTTCCTTCACGTGATATGCAAACAGGTGCAAGAATACTGGGCGCGCGTTGCCCAGTCCTTGCGAATCGTAGAGCACACCCCACACCGCGCTACATTAACAAGCGTGTATTGAAGGCGCCGGCTGCAAAGCCAACACAATGTTTTAAAACAATTCAGATTTTGAAGAAAAAAAAATTGAAGTATGAACTGTCATATGAAAAGTGAGAACATTGTAAAATTTCTTTTAGACATGTTTTATGACTTACTGTGGTTCACGTTTGAATAGCATGGGGGCTGGTGAGGTAGAGGAAGGAGCACCAAAATATTTTTTGCCTTTAGTTTCCACAGTGTTATTCTGGTCCTGACTTCCAGCACTTTCAATTTTTTATCCTAAAAAAGTCCAGATAAAACCCTCAAATTTATGAAAGGACGAATACAATTCTTATGGGTACAGAATTATGTCACAAAGAATATTGTGTAATATTTGGGCAAACTTATGCTTTCTAATAATCACACACCCAATTCATCCCAAGAACAAAGTTCAGATTTTACTGAAAGAAAATCTGAAACATTTTCTAGGAAGGCTAGTGTTATTTCAGAGCATCCAAGTTGCTGGAAAATATCCCCTGTTGCATGTTTCAAAGATTTTTTTTTTTTTAATTCTTTTGTCAGAGAGACAGAAAGAGAGCACACACAAGCAGGGGGAGCGGCAGGCAGAGGGAGAAGCAGGCTCCCTGAAGAGCAAGGAGCCAGATGTGGGACTGGATCCCAGGACCCTGGGATTACAATCCCAGCTGAAGGCAGCCAGGCAGCCCCTTAATGGACTGACCACCCAGGCGTCCCTGTTTCATGTTTCAAAACCACTTCCTACTCTTGGACATAGTTTTGAACTTGTAAAGCTAATAGGAACAAAATGATATTTTACTTCTCAGAACAAGTTTGAGTTGCAGAGTTTGGTGTGAAGGATCCTTTAACTAGCATTAGGCAAATATTTAGTTGGAAGAAAGGTTAAATCAAGGAGAGGAAAAAACAACCAAACAAGGCGGGGGCAAGCAGATAGCAGGGCCAGAAACATTCTTGGAGACATTTAGAGAAGTAGCTCCCTGTTCATGCTTTATAAAATCAGTACCTTTTCTCCATTTTTTTGAAAACATATAATTGCTTGATAGTTGTTAGGACTATGATGAAAATATTCTGATATAATTGGAATAAAAGCTAGCCCATGAGACATGGAGAAAGTGTCAAAGGTTAGCTCCCTTTTTACCTTTGGAGACCTATCCTTGGCACATACCCAACACTCACCCTTCCCTCCTTGTGATATTGCTGGGCAGTAGTACAATCTATTACACATCAGGGTGTCCTGAAGTTAATAATCAATACCAGCATCTCCATATTTTTTTCAGATATTAGTAAAAACATGTTAATATGAGCTATAAAACCTCTGAAATTCTTAGCCCATCCCTGTACCCCTCGTGTTTATTTATGAAAGAAAATAAAAATAACTGAGCTCTTTTAAAAAAAATCATTAGCCCTTAACTTTCTGGGAAGCTCAGAACCATAGATACAGCTACCCAGAATTTAGGAACAATTTCACTTCATCTGGCTTTAATGATACCACAGAGAATTTTACAAAGATAGCACTAATCTGAGAGGTGTTTTGCTGAGGAATTGAGACTTTTGTTTTTTAAAACATTAGCAAGATACTCCTTCAAAATACTCCTTTCCAAGATGTGTAATGAATTTAACCCAAAGCAGACAATGAAATACTCAAATCCTGGGAACAGAAGCTACAGTTAAATGAACAGGCCTGGTAAAGATGTAAAAACGTGCTCTGGCAAGGCATGTGGGGTGGAAACAAATCCCTGATGCTCAGGAATCAGTCTTCACAGGCTACCTTTCTGGTATCATTGATTTAGAAAACATACAAAACTTTTTTTTTTTTTTTAATGAAGTACTGTTGACATCCTCAGCCCACAACTTTAAGTTAGACCTCTAACAAACCCAGAGAGCTCAGCTCCTTCTTTAAGGAGTCACCTATCCCACATAGTATGCAAAGAACCCCAGAGGGGAATAAAAGCTAGTCATTCAGAATCAGTACAGTGGAGCCTCTAAAGAAAAATAATCGTTATCAAACTAACCTTATTGGCTGTTTTAATAGGTAACAAACAGGTTTATAGATCAATTATTCATTTATTCATATCTTATTTTTTGGTGCACTGTGCTAATGACTTAAGTATTATGTATCTGAATTTTAGAAAAACTTTTGATGAAATCTTTCTTCAAGTCATGAGAACAAGATGCAAAATGTGGCTCCTGTGATAGAGCAGCTCCTTGGGCCCCTGGACTATGATACAATCAGCTCTTCTTCACCCTCTTCCTTATAGATAGACACCTGGACAAGCCCTCCCCCTCCACTCTCTCTAGCTCTTTTGCTCCAGATTACATGACAAGACTAGTTATGATGTCAAGTTGCCAAAGAGTCTTGAGCAAAGAAATTAAGAACATGGGGGAATTTCTGGGTATAAATGAGGACAATTTCAACTGGGGATAGAAAATAGAAAGTCCCAAGAAGGTGGTTTAGGCCTTGGAAAAAGAAAAAGAAAGCAGAGCCAAGTTAAGATAAGTAGTCAAGTCTTCTTACCCCCAAGAGATGTGTCAGTGGGACTGGAAGGGACATATATGCACTGGGGAGGGATGCACTGAACTTCATCGTTGGCCTTTACAGTCCAAAAATATCATTTTTTCAGCCTCAGCCTTTGAAAGGCAGAAAAGCCAAAGACCTAATTCAATATTTCATTCATTGAAAAGTAAGCAGCAAATGTTTAATGACTATTACGAGCTGAACACTGTTTTAGGTGCTTGCAGTACATCAGTGGACAAAAGAGATGAGGATCCTACCCTTTGAAATTTATATTTTAGCTGAGGAAGAAAGACAACAAAAATTAACAAATGAATAAGTAAATTGTAGAGTATGTCCAAAGATAATAAATTGCATTGCAAAAAGAAAGTAAATAAAGGAAGGATATTGTGAGTCTGAGGCAGAAGGGTGTGCACAGAGGAGGCCTTACTGAAAGGACCTTAACTGAGGCAAAGATCTGAACGAGATGAGAGTTAACCAGGCATGCAAATATCTGGAGGAAGGGCTATGCAAGCAGAGAGAACCCACAGTGCAAAGTCTGTCAGGCAGGAGCATAACAGGGTGTTCTGGGAACTGCAAGGTCCATGTGAGAAGTAAAAAGGAGGGGGAAAACTACAGGCAGTGAGGACAGAGAAGTACAGGGGCCTAATGATAGAAGGCCTTTCAGAGGACTCTGACTCAAATGAAATGGGAGCCATTGTAGGCTTTGGACATCAATTATGCTTTGAAATACTCCTCTGGCTGCTGTGCTGAGGCTTACCAGGAGTGGGTAAGACCAGAAGAAAGAAGACCAGCTTTGAGGCAGCAATCCCAGTGAAAGATGTGCTGGCTCACACAAGGGTAGTAGGAATGGAGGAGGTGGGAAGTGTTGGATTTCTGGAAATAGTTTGAAAGCAGAAACTGGAGGACTGTTGTGATTCCAGGATCATTTGTGGGGTGAGAGAAATAAGGAGGATTCAAGAATGACTCCAACAGGGGCACCTGCGTGGCTCAGTGGGTTAAAGCCTCTGCCTTTGGCTCAGGTCATGATCTCAGGGTCCTGGGATCGAGCCCCACATCAGCCTCTCTGCTCAGCGGGGAGCCTGCTTCCCCATCTCTCTCTGCCTGCCTCTCTGCCTACCTGTGATCTCTCTCTCTTTCTGTCAAATAAATAAAATCTTTAAAAAAAAAAAAAAAGGAATGACTCCAACATATCAGAAACACAAATTGGGCTGGTTGAGTTTGAGATATCTGTGAACATGCTAGTAGAGAGATCACGTAAGTTAATGAATGCACAAGCCTGAAGTTCCGAAGAGTGGTCTGGCAAGGAGATATAAATTTAGACATTGACATAGAGTTGGTATTTAAAGGCATGAGCCTGGGTGAGCTCACCAATGAAGTAAGTGCAGACAAAGAGGACCAAGGATGAGCCCTGGGGGACTTGACACTGAGGAGAAACCAGCGAAGTTGAACTAGAAGGAGCAGCTAGTGAGGCAGGAAGAACACTCAGAAAAGATGGCATCCTGAACACCAAGAGAGAGAAGTTACCAAGGAGGAAGCAGTAATGGCCTACGTTACCTGGTGCTGACAGGTCAAGTTAAGGAAAGACTAATAATGAATTAATGGATTCAGTACATGGAGGGTTTTGGTGATTAGGATTCAGGCAGCTTAGGTGGAGGTCAGGGTTAGTTGGGGGTCAGGGAAGTTGATTGGAGTAGGTTTAGAAAGGAGGAAGAATCTAAGACTGAAAGGGGAATCAATAATTGGAACAGTAGTTGATGGTTCTTAACTCGGAGTCAGGGGTAGTAGTCTATCTTCATTTCTATTTTAGATAGAAACTACCACATACATGTATGCTGATAGTGATCATGATCTAAAGAGAGTGAAAACTGTAAAGAAGCAGAGCCCTTGCAGAATCTCTGGAGCAATATCCTTGAGTAGGTGAAGTGGATAGCGGCTGGTGATGGAGTCAGCCTAGGTAGGATCATTTAAGGTCTCACTGCATTCTCTGTGATAGAATGATTGCTTAGGTTAATTTCAAATACAGACAGTACAACATTGTAAGAAATGAGAATTGGACTCCTCATTTGAATTTGTTAATATCTGATTATTAATTTTCAAATGCAGGTATACATTTGAGATGGGACTTGAAGCAAAACATTAAAATTTTATTGATAAGTTTAAGCAAAATAAAGTAATAATTAATGATTATTATGAAAATTATTACCATAATGTACATAAGTAATTATGAGAAACTTTCAAATACTTAAGCATATAGAGAAATACATTAATACCCAGTAAGAATATTAAGAGAGTACATTAGCATCACAAGTTCTAAGGAAGAATAGGATATCTTCTCTGAGCCAACAAAAATGTATGTAAATAGATGATCTTTAGGAAATAAAGAAGAGGGGCGCCTGGGTGGCTCAGTGGGTTAAAGCCTCTGCCTTCTGCTCAGGTCAGAGGGGCACCTGGGTGGCTCAGTGGGTTAAAGCCTCTGCCTTCTGCTCAGGTCATGATTTCAGGGTCCTGGGATCGAGCCCCGCAATGGGCTCTCTGCTCAGAGGGGAGCCCGTCCCCCCCCCACTTGTGATCTCTCTCCTCTCTCTCTTTCTCTCTCTCTGTCAAATAAATAGATAAATTCTTTAAAAGAGAAAGAAAATAAAGAAGATAAGGGCGCCTGGGTGACTTGTTCGACTCTTGGTTTCAGCTCAGGTCATGATCTCGGGGTTATGAGATTGAGCCCTGCATTGAGATCAAGCTCTCAGGGTTATGAGAGCAAGCTCCGCATTCAGTGGAGAGTCTGCTTAATATTCCTTCTCTTCCTTTTCCTTTTCCCTCCCCCTACATGCACTCTCTCTCTTCCTCTTTCTAAATTAAAGAAATAAATCTTAAATAAAATAGACATATATTTATATAGCATACAAATTTAAAAATATAAATAATAATTAAGAGCTATCAGTATTGTATCACAATTTTATCACTTTAGAACTGTTTGATGTCTACCATTCATAACATTAAACAACATACTTTTAATAAGCTGAATTTAATTGTATTACATAATTTCATTGCAGCCGGGAGTCTTGGAAAAAAAGTCTTCTTTGGGAAGTCTTGCCACCTTGAAATTTCATGAGGAGGAAAATCTGCAACATGATATGCAGCTACATTCAGTCCAGAAGAAACAAAGAATGAACATGTGAAGAAAGGATGAAAACATTAAACAAAAATTAGGCACACTTTATTCTCATTACCAAACTTCAAAAGGACAGACTTATAATATTTTAAGAAGACAAATTCTTATAGATACAAGTCTATAGAGGCTAAATAAAAAGTCTCAAAATAATTGTTCTATCTTGCTATTTTCAGTCATTTCCAACTGCCAAAAGATTTTTCAAAATCTGTCCAACTTATGATTCCCAGATGTGAATTCTCCAAGACATGTCACTGAAAATATTTTTCCCAAATTATATTTTGCTATGCATCAGTTAGTGATATGAAATATACATATTTTGTGTATCAGATATCTGGACATACAGGAACAAACAGAAATTTTCTTACAGCTTGACATCGTAATAAATTAATGATAAATTTAGCTATGCTTCTCCTTTACTTTGTTACCATGATTTCTTAGTTTAGCACAGCGCACTAAGAAATATTTATAAAATGAAAAATTAGGAAATATGGGTGCTATGTATCTGTCATTGGGCAAAGGACATACATGGCTAAAGCCGTAAATGATTTAGGAACTACAAATATATAGCTTCATTTATGACCTTCAGCTCCTTATTTAGAAAGTAATTTCAGCGTGGTATAAAGTAAACATTATTCAACCAGAAACAAATTCCATGGCATACAAGATATTTTGAAATGCTCTAGTGCCTTTACTTTATGCAAGATGTTCAGAAAGATTGAACAGCAGCTAATGCATGTTTAAAAAAAATTAAGCAAAAGAAAGCCTTAATACTATACTTAACAGAAAATAATAGCAACATAGGAGGCCATACAAACAGAAAATGATTTATTTTCTTGAACCTGCTGAAAAAGGAGCACATTGATATGCTTTGAGAGTAAAAATTATCCTAATATGACACTTGCTGAGGAAAACTAGTACTCTGTGAAAATGAAAACTGAAATGCAGATGAAATTTCAGAGATTATTTTTGTTATCCTGAAGTACAGTTACATTACTCCATTGCTAGATTTTTTCATTCAGTATTTAAAAGGATATATGTTTGAGGGGATGCAAATCAAAGCGACAATGAGACAGCATTTCACACCCAGTAGGATGGCCATAGTGGTAAAAAAAAAAAAAGATTAAAACAAGTGTTAGTGAGGATGTGGACAAATTAGAGCCCTCATTCATTGTTGGTGGGAATGTAAAGTGGTATAGCCACTTAGGAAAACAGTTTGGTGTTTCCTCAAAAAATTAAACATAGAGTTACCATGTGTCCTAGCAATTCCACTCCTAGGTATGTATACCCAAGAGAACTGAAAAGGTATGTTCACACATAAACTTGAGTGTGAATGTTCATAGCAGCATTATTCACAATAACCAAAAAGTAGAAAGAACTCAAATATCCACTCATTGATGAATGGATAAACAAAATGTGGTTTCCGTATAACAGAATTTAATTCATCCCTAAAAAGTAATGAAGTACTGATATATGCTACATGAATGAATCTTACAGACATTATGCCAAGTGAAAGAAGCCAGTCACAAAGGGCCACATATTGTATGATTCCATGTACACAAAATGCTCAGAATAGGTGAATACTTAGAGATGGAAAGTAGATTAATATTGCCAGAAGCTGGGGACGGGCAGAGGGGAGTGACTGTTAATGGGTACAGGATTTCTTTCTAGAGTGATGAAAATGTTCTGGATTTAGAGGATGGTTACAACAACCTCATGAATATACTACACTAAAAACTACTGAAGTGTAAATTTTTAAAGGATGGATGGATTTTCTCATATATGAACCATATCTCAATTTCAAACTTTTCTCAAATGTAAAGTACTTCTATTTGTCTTTTTTCTATGTATAGAACTAGAAATATTTGCTTTATACATTGAGGCTAAATGTTTAGGAACATACAACTCTAGAATTATATCTTTTCATGAGTTGAATCTTTTATCATTATCAATAATTCTCTATATCTAGTAATGCCTATTATCATCAGTCTGCTTGCCTGATATTAATATGGTTACTCTAGCCTTTTTTTTTAATAAGAATTTGCATGGTACATGTAAGTTTATATTTTTAATTGAGGTATAGTTGACACATTTTATATTAGTTTCAGGTGGACAACACAGTGTTTTGACAATTATATACATTACAAAATACTCACTATAAGTATAGTTACTATTCATCACCATACAAAGTTATTACAGTATTGACTATATTCCCTATGCTGTATTTTTCATCCCTATGATTTATTTTGTAACTGTAAGTTTGTAACTCTTAATCCTCTTTACCTATCGCACCCCAAACCCTCACCCCACCTCCCCTCTGGCAACCACCAGTTTGTTCTCTGTATTTATGAGTCTGTTTCTGTTTGTGCATTTGTTTTTTAGATTCCACATATAAGTGAAATCATATGGTATTTGTCTTTCTTTGTCTGACTTATTTCACTTAGCATAATACTCTCTAGGTCTATCCATGTTGTCACAAATGGTAAAATTTCAGTATTTTTATGGATGAATAATACTCCATTGTGTGTGTATAATATATATAACATATACATATATATAATATATATACCAGAACTTCTTTATCCATTCATCTATCCATGGATATTTGGACCTCTTTTACGTCTTAGGTATTGTAAGTAATGCTGCAATAAGCACAAAGGTGCACATGTTTTTTTGAATCAGTGTTTTTATTTTCTTCAGGTAAATACCCAGTAGTGAAATTACTGGATCATATGGTATTTCTATTTTACATTTTTTAAGGAACTTCCATACTGATTTCCATAGTGGCTAGAAAAATTTACCTTCCCACCAACAATGCATAAAGATTTTTCTCCACATCCTGACACTTGTTGTTTCTTAATTTTTTGATACTAGCCAATCTGACTGGTGTGTTATCTCGTTGTGGTTTTGATTTGCATTTCCCTTGTGATTAGTGACATTAAGCATCTTTTCATGTGTCTGTTGGCCATCTGTCTTCTTTGGAAAAATATCTATTCATGGTTTTATTTTAAATCAGATCATTTGTTTTTTTGGTGTGAAGTTGTACAAGTTCTTTACATATATTGGAAATTAACTCCTCATCGGCTGTATCATTTGCAAATACCTCCTCTGATTCAGTAAGTTGCCTTTTCATTTTTTGGTGGTTTCCTCTGATGTGTAAGTTTTTAATTTGGTATAGTCTCAGTTGTTTATGTTTGGTTTTATTTCCCTCACCTGGGGAGACATATCTAGAAAAATATTGCTAAGGCTGATGTCCAAGAGTTTACAATCTATGTTTTCTTTTAGGAGTTTTATGATTTCAGGTCTCTGGCATTTAGGTCCTTAATCCATTTCAAGTTTGCTTTTGTATGTGGTGTAAGAAAGTGGTCTAGTTTCATTATTTTGCATGTAGTGGTCCAATTTTTCCAACACCATTTATTAAAGAGACTGTTTTATTCTTGTTACCTTTGTTGTAAACTAATTGATCATATAGGCGTGAGTTTATCTCTGGGGTATTTTGTTGTATTGATCTATGTGTATATTTTTGTGACACTTCCAACTTGGATTACTATAGCTTTTTGTTTGAAATCTTGGATTGTGATATTTCTTTGTTCTTCTTTCTTAAGATTGCTTCAGCTAGTTGGGATCTTTTGTGGTTCCATACAAATTTTAGGACTCTTTGTTCTAGTTCTGTAAAAAAAGCTTTTGGTATTTTAATAGGGATTACACTGAATTTGTAGGTTGCTTTGGGTAGTATGGACATTGACAATACTAATTCTTCCAATTCATGAGCATGGTATATTTTTCCATTTATTTGTGTTGTCTTCAATTTCTTTCAACAATATCTTATAGCTTTCAAAGTATAGGTTTTTCACTTCCTTAGTTAAATTTATTCTTAGTATTTTATTCTTTTTGATAAGTTGTAAATGGAATCATTTTAATTTTTCTTTCTGCTAATTCATGCATAGTATTTTTTAAAAAGATTTTATTATTTACTTGCCAAAAAGAAAGCTAGAGCAAGAGCAAGTTAAAAGAGAGAGTGCACAAGCAGGAGGATCAGCAGACAGAGGGAGAAGCAGACCCCCCTGCTGAGCAGAGAGCTTGATGGGGGACTTGATCTCAAGATCCTGGAATCATAATGTGAGCCGAAGGCAGAAGCTTAACAGACTGACACCCTGGACTCCTGCATGGTATGTTTTTTATCTTAACTTTCTATCATGTTGTGTATTATGTATAACTTTAAAACTTATATATTTCTTTTTTTGTGTGTCTGACAACTTTTGCCTTTTGAGGTTTTAGTACATTTTAGTACAAAATTTACTATGGTTGGTAATATATTTGTATTTATTTCTACTATCTTAATATGTGTTTTCTACTTGTACTTATTTTTTATTGTCTACTCCCTTTTACCTTTTATTGGTTAAGTTTTTTAGTTGCCTTTTTTTTCCCTCATTTTATTTGTCCTCTTTAGGTTTTTTTTTGAAAGTTAGAAACATTATGTACATTAAACAGTTAAGCTAAATTTATTAACATACATATTCAACAAAGTCTAAAGTTAATATCTTAGCATTACAGAAAACTTAGTTTCTCCCTTTTTTTTTTTGCTATCACAGCCCTTTTACCACAGATATTTTCTCCTAGTCCTAGAATTTTATACAGATTTTGCCCTCAAATTAGACATTAGTATATTTTTTATTGAATTAGTGTTTGTTCACATGTATTTGCATATTCATCAATATCCTTCATTTTGCATTTTTTTCTTGAATCTCAGACCTTACCACTGAGGTCATTTTCTTTCTGCTGACATGTGTTTTTTAGGATATCTTTTCTCCACTGAGGTTCACTGAGAGACTTAAGCTGTAAAGCCCTAAGGCATCCATGGTCTGTAATTAATTAACTTTCTTAATATGCATCTATAATATTATAATAAGAAACTAATCACTGAAAACATTTTCTGTAAGGTGTTACCTTATGGAACCCCAGTTAAGAAAGGCTGCCTCAGAATTCCCTTTACCATATGGATCTTTTGATGATATAAAATCTTTCAGCCCTTGTTTGTCTGTAAGGTCTGTATTTTATTTTCTTTTGCTTTGTTTTTCTTCACAGTGTTGCTGGGTAAAGAGTTTTAAGCTGTGAGCCCTTTTCTCTAAGCACACTGAAAACATTACATCTTCTGGATAGTATTGTTGCATTCATATTTGCATTCATAAAAAGTGACATAGGTATGGGGCTGAGGTATAATAACAAAAGAAGAGGTATAAATCAGAGACACATGTATTCAAACAACTCTTTGACCCTTGGCTTCTCCCTCTACAAAGTGGAAAAGCTGCATGGTTGCTAGATTAAAAATAACATATACATTACCTGAAATATAATACATACATATGATTTTCAGGATTATTATTTGTTTTTTTTTCCCTTGGTCTATAGTTTATCCTTAGATTTTATGGGTTTGAGTCTATAGTCCCAGAGAATAAAGTTTTATGTAGAAATTGTGTATGTGGGTGCATGATAAAATTCTCCTTCAGTGAGCCAGACATTCAGACTAGTGGGAGATCATCTGACTCCTTAGTCCTCATCCCAAGCAGGAAGTTTCCTTCTTCCCTTTTGACACCAGATTATTTGCTCAATTTGTTGAAGCTCTTAGGCACCATATCTAACTAGGTGAGAAGATTTTGTTATAGGGCAATGGTTCAAATTTAGGTCAAGTGCTATAAGTTGATTATAAAAATGGGATTCATTTCCAAAGCTGTCATTTGAGGAAATTCATTTGACTAATATTTGTCCACTATCAGTAAGATCCTTGACTGTCCAGTTAGCTGAGGAATAGTAAGACACAGAGTGCTCCACGGCAGGCTTTGCTGTCATACCTGTCAGAATCAAGCAACCAAATTGCTATACTTTTTCTGAGTGGATGTGACCCACAAGGTTGCTTTGGAGACACAGAGGCTGTGTATAGGGCAATGCCTGAAGATATTGTTCATAGCACCTTGTATTCCCCCCCAACACACACATTGGGAATTTGCCAATCAGCATATACCACACTTTAACCAGCATAGAGAAAGTAGTAATCCCTTTTTTTTTCTTTTTAAGATTTTATTTATTTACTTGATGGAGAGAGAGATCACAAGTAGGCAGAGAGGCAGGCAGAGATAGAGGAGGAAGCAGGCTCCCCGCTGAGCAGAGAGCCTGCCCCGATGCGGGGCTGGATCCCAGGACCCTGAGATCATGACCTGAGCCAAAGGCAGAGGCCCCAACCCACTGAGCCACCCAGGTGCCCCGAGAGCAGTAATCCTTATTCTCTCTTAAGGCAGAGATTCTTTTCTTCCTTCCAACTCAGTATGAAGAGTCAGAAATAAAATTTGGTATTATTTTATTCATATCTGCCTAAAAGCATATTTTATTAGAAAATCAAATAGGTTTGATTGGTTCATGTTTTTCTCTGTCACCTCTAGATCAGCTACATCTTAGTAGAGTTTCTAGAACATCCCATTCTAAACTCACTGCCACTTTCAGTGCCACAAAGCATTGAGTCTTGCTCTCACTCCCAAAAGTGCCTTAGGGCACTTGTGCCTTTTACAAACTTGCCAGTGTGAATCTGTTCCTATGTCTCAAGACTCCATTCCTTCTAGACCTGGAATTCTGGATTTGCATTCATCAATGGACGTAACCTTGGGCGATATTCAATTATTGGACCTCAGGAAACACTTTACCTTCCTGGTGCTTGGCTTCATCCAGAAGACAATGAGGTGAGTCACCCCTACCCCTGCTTTTATGTTTCAATAATCTGCCTTCATCCCCAGAATGCAATTCAGTGTCTTTCACACCCTGTACTGAATAAGCTTACCCTTTCTTACTGTCAGCCTTTCTTTTCTCCCCAGATCATCCTGTTTGAGAAAAGGAAGAGTGGGTCATACATCCAAACTACAAATGAACCCATGCTGTAAGACTATGTTATAATACATTTCTGGGATTGTTAGAGTTCACCTACAAGCATTTTTTTAGTAGGAAGATTTATGTCAAGAATATCAGTGTTGCCTACAATAGCAAAGATGTAAAAATAACCTAAAAAATAAAAAAGAAAATGGTTATGAATATTATAGTATATTCATGTATTGCCTATTTTTAGGCTTTAAAAAGTCTTCAAAATCTTTAATGACTGATTTACTTAGTTAAATGCCTAATTCTGAGCAAATCCAGAATTCCAGGTCTAGAAGGAATGGAGTCTTGAGACATAGGAACAGATTCACACTGGCAAGTTTGTAAAAGGCACAAGTGCCCTAAGGCACTTTTGGGAGTGAGAGCAAGACTCAATGCTTTGTGGCACTGAAAGTGGCAGTGAGTTTAGAATGGGATGTTCTAGAAACTCTACTAAGATGTAGCTGATCTAGAGGTGACAGAGAAAAACATGAACCAATCAAACCTATTTGATTTTCTAATAAAATATGCTTTTAGGCAGATATGAATAAAATAATACCAAATTTTATTTCTGACTCTTCATACTGAGTTGGAAGGAAGAAAAGAATCTCTGCCTTAAGAGAGAATAAGGATTACTGCTCTCGGGGCACCTGGGTGGCTCAGTGGGTTGGGGCCTCTGCCTTTGGCTCAGGTCATGATCTCAGGGTCCTGGGATCCAGCCCCGCATCGGGGCAGGCTCTCTGCTCAGCGGGGAGCCTGCTTCCTCCTCTATCTCTGCCTGCCTCTCTGCCTACTTGTGATCTCTCTCTCCATCAAGTAAATAAATAAAATCTTAAAAAGAAAAAAAAAGGGATTACTACTTTCTCTATGCTGGTTAAAGTGTGGTATATGCTGATTGGCAAATTCCCAATGTGTGTGTTGGGGGGGAATACAAGGTGCTATGAACAATATCTTCAGGCATTGCCCTATACACAGCCTCTGTGTCTCCAAAGCAACCTTGTGGGTCACATCCACTCAGAAAAAGTATAGCAATTTGGTTGCTTGATTCTGACAGGTATGACAGCAAAGCCTGCCGTGGAGCACTCTGTGTCTTACTATTCCTCAGCTAACTGGACAGTCAAGGATCTTACTGATAGTGGACAAATATTAGTCAAATGAATTTCCTCAAATGACAGCTTTGGAAATGAATCCCATTTTTATAATCAACTTATAGCACTTGACCTAAATTTGAACCATTGCCCTATAACAAAATCTTCTCACCTAGTTAGATATGGTGCCTAAGAGCTTCAACAAATTGAGCAAATAATCTGGTGTCAAAAGGGAAGAAGGAAACTTCCTGCTTGGGATGAGGACTAAGGAGTCAGATGATCTCCCACTAGTCTGAATGTCTGGCTCACTGAAGGAGAATTTTATCATGCACCCACATACACAATTTCTACATAAAACTTTATTCTCTGGGACTATAGACTCAAACCCATAAAATCTAAGGATAAACTATAGACCAAGGGAAAAAAAAACAAATAATAATCCTGAAAATCATATGTATGTATTATATTTCAGGTAATGTATATGTTATTTTTAATCTAGCAACCATGCAGCTTTTCCACTTTGTAGAGGGAGAAGCCAAGGGTCAAAGAGTTGTTTGAATACATGTGTCTCTGATTTATACCTCTTCTTTTGTTATTATACCTCAGCCCCATACCTATGTCACTTTTTATGAATGCAAATATGAATGCAACAATACTATCCAGAAGATGTAATGTTTTCAGTGTGCTTAGAGAAAAGGGCTCACAGCTTAAAACTCTTTACCCAGCAACACTGTGAAGAAAAACAAAGCAAAAGAAAATAAAATACAGACCTTACAGACAAACAAGGGCTGAAAGATTTTATATCATCAAAAGATCCATATGGTAAAGGGAATTCTGAGGCAGCCTTTCTTAACTGGGGTTCCATAAGGTAACACCTTACAGAAAATGTTTTCAGTGATTAGTTTCTTATTATAATATTATAGATGCATATTAAGAAAGTTAATTAATTACAGACCATGGATGCCTTAGGGCTTTACAGCTTAAGTCTCTCAGTGAACCTCAGTGGAGAAAAGATATCCTAAAAAACACATGTCAGCAGAAAGAAAATGACCTCAGTGGTAAGGTCTGAGATTCAAGAAAAAAATGCAAAATGAAGGATATTGATGAATATGCAAATACATGTGAACAAACACTAATTCAATAAAAAATATACTAATGTCTAATTTGAGGGCAAAATCTGTATAAAATTCTAGGACTAGGAGAAAATATCTGTGGTAAAAGGGCTGTGATAGCAAAAAAAAAAAGGGAGAAACTAAGTTTTCTGTAATGCTAAGATATTAACTTTAGACTTTGTTGAATATGTATGTTAATAAATTTAGCTTAACTGTTTAATGTACATAATGTTTCTAACTTTCAAAAAAAAACCTAAAGAGGACAAATAAAATGAGGGAAAAAAAAGGCAACTAAAAAACTTAACCAATAAAAGGTAAAAGGGAGTAGACAATAAAAAATAAGTACAAGTAGAAAACACATATTAAGATAGTAGAAATAAATACAAATATATTACCAACCATAGTAAATTTTGTACTAAAATGTACTAAAACCTCAAAAGGCAAAAGTTGTCAGACACACAAAAAAAGAAATATATAAGTTTTAAAGTTATACATAATACACAACATGATAGAAAGTTAAGATAAAAAACATACCATGCAGGAGTCCAGGGTGTCAGTCTGTTAAGCTTCTGCCTTCGGCTCACATTATGATTCCAGGATCTTGAGATCAAGTCCCCCATCAAGCTCTCTGCTCAGCAGGGGGGTCTGCTTCTCCCTCTGTCTGCTGATCCTCCTGCTTGTGCACTCTCTCTTTTAACTTGCTCTTGCTCTAGCTTTCTTTTTGGCAAGTAAATAATAAAATCTTTTTAAAAAATACTATGCATGAATTAGCAGAAAGAAAAATTAAAATGATTCCATTTACAACTTATCAAAAAGAATAAAATACTAAGAATAAATTTAACTAAGGAAGTGAAAAACCTATACTTTGAAAGCTATAAGATATTGTTGAAAGAAATTGAAGACAACACAAATAAATGGAAAAATATACCATGCTCATGAATTGGAAGAATTAGTATTGTCAATGTCCATACTACCCAAAGCAACCTACAAATTCAGTGTAATCCCTATTAAAATACCAAAAGCTTTTTTTACAGAACTAGAACAAAGAGTCCTAAAATTTGTATGGAACCACAAAAGATCCCAACTAGCTGAAGCAATCTTAAGAAAGAAGAACAAAGAAATATCACAATCCAAGATTTCAAACAAAAAGCTATAGTAATCCAAGTTGGAAGTGTCACAAAAATATACACATAGATCAATACAACAAAATACCCCAGAGATAAACTCACGCCTATATGATCAATTAGTTTACAACAAAGGTAACAAGAATAAAACAGTCTCTTTAATAAATGGTGTTGGAAAAATTGGACCACTACATGCAAAATAATGAAACTAGACCACTTTCTTACACCACATACAAAAGCAAACTTGAAATGGATTAAGGACCTAAATGCCAGAGACCTGAAATCATAAAACTCCTAAAAGAAAACATAGATTGTAAACTCTTGGACATCAGCCTTAGCAATATTTTTCTAGATATGTCTCCCCAGGTGAGGGAAATAAAACCAAACATAAACAACTGAGACTATACCAAATTAAAAACTTACACATCAGAGGAAACCACCAAAAAATGAAAAGGCAACTTACTGAATCAGAGGAGGTATTTGCAAATGATACAGCCGATGAGGAGTTAATTTCCAATATATGTAAAGAACTTGTACAACTTCACACCAAAAAAACAAATGATCTGATTTAAAATAAAACCATGAATAGATATTTTTCCAAAGAAGACAGATGGCCAACAGACACATGAAAAGATGCTTAATGTCACTAATCACAAGGGAAATGCAAATCAAAACCACAACGAGATAACACACCAGTCAGATTGGCTAGTATCAAAAAATTAAGAAACAACAAGTGTCAGGATGTGGAGAAAAATCTTTATGCATTGTTGGTGGGAAGGTAAATTTTTCTAGCCACTATGGAAATCAGTATGGAAGTTCCTTAAAAAATGTAAAATAGAAATACCATATGATCCAGTAATTTCACTACTGGGTATTTACCTGAAGAAAATAAAAACACTGATTCAAAAAAACATGTGCACCTTTGTGCTTATTGCAGCATTACTTACAATACCTAAGACGTAAAAGAGGTCCAAATATCCATGGATAGATGAATGGATAAAGAAGTTCTGGTATATATATTATATATATGTATATGTTATATATATTATACACACACAATGGAGTATTATTCATCCATAAAAATACTGAAATTTTACCATTTGTGACAACATGGATAGACCTAGAGAGTATTATGCTAAGTGAAATAAGTCAGACAAAGAAAGACAAATACCATATGATTTCACTTATATGTGGAATCTAAAAAACAAATGCACAAACAGAAACAGACTCATAAATACAGAGAACAAACTGGTGGTTGCCAGAGGGGAGGTGGGGTGAGGGTTTGGGGTGAGATAGGTAAAGAGGATTAAGAGTTACAAACTTACAGTTACAAAATAAATCATAGGGATGAAAAATACAGCATAGGGAATATAGTCAATACTGTAATAACTTTGTATGGTGATGAATAGTAACTATACTTATAGTGAGTATTTTGTAATGTATATAATTGTCAAAACACTGTGTTGTCCACCTGAAACTAATATAAAATGTGTCAACTATACCTCAATTAAAAATATAAACTTACATGTACCATGCAAATTCTTATTAAAAAAAAAGGCTAGAGTAACCATATTAATATCAGGCAAGCAGACTGATGATAATAGGCATTACTAGATATAGAGAATTATTGATAATGATAAAAGATTCAACTCATGAAAAGATATAATTCTAGAGTTGTATGTTCCTAAACATTTAGCCTCAATGTATAAAGCAAATATTTCTAGTTCTATACATAGAAAAAAGACAAATAGAAGTACTTTACATTTGAGAAAAGTTTGAAATTGAGATATGGTTCATATATGAGAAAATCCATCCATCCTTTAAAAATTTACACTTCAGTAGTTTTTAGTGTAGTATATTCATGAGGTTGTTGTAACCATCCTCTAAATCCAGAACATTTTCATCACTCTAGAAAGAAATCCTGTACCCATTAACAGTCACTCCCCTCTGCCCGTCCCCAGCTTCTGGCAATATTAATCTACTTTCCATCTCTAAGTATTCACCTATTCTGAGCATTTTGTGTACATGGAATCATACAATATGTGGCCCTTTGTGACTGGCTTCTTTCACTTGGCATAATGTCTGTAAGATTCATTCATGTAGCATATATCAGTACTTCATTACTTTTTAGGGATGAATTAAATTCTGTTATACGGAAACCACATTTTGTTTATCCATTCATCAATGAGTGGATATTTGAGTTCTTTCTACTTTTTGGTTATTGTGAATAATGCTGCTATGAACATTCACACTCAAGTTTATGTGTGAACATACCTTTTCAGTTCTCTTGGGTATACATACCTAGGAGTGGAATTGCTAGGACACATGGTAACTCTATGTTTAATTTTTTGAGGAAACACCAAACTGTTTTCCTAAGTGGCTATACCACTTTACATTCCCACCAACAATGAATGAGGGCTCTAATTTGTCCACATCCTCACTAACACTTGTTTTAATCTTTTTTTTTTTTTACCACTATGGCCATCCTACTGGGTGTGAAATGCTGTCTCATTGTCGCTTTGATTTGCATCCCCTCAAACATATATCCTTTTAAATACTGAATGAAAAAATCTAGCAATGGAGTAATGTAACTGTACTTCAGGATAACAAAAATAATCTCTGAAATTTCATCTGCATTTCAGTTTTCATTTTCACAGAGTACTAGTTTTCCTCAGCAAGTGTCATATTAGGATAATTTTTACTCTCAAAGCATATCAATGTGCTCCTTTTTCAGCAGGTTCAAGAAAATAAATCATTTTCTGTTTGTATGGCCTCCTATGTTGCTATTATTTTCTGTTAAGTATAGTATTAAGGCTTTCTTTTGCTTAATTTTTTTTAAACATGCATTAGCTGCTGTTCAATCTTTCTGAACATCTTGCATAAAGTAAAGGCACTAGAGCATTTCAAAATATCTTGTATGCCATGGAATTTGTTTCTGGTTGAATAATGTTTACTTTATACCACGCTGAAATTACTTTCTAAATAAGGAGCTGAAGGTCATAAATGAAGCTATATATTTGTAGTTCCTAAATCATTTACGGCTTTAGCCATGTATGTCCTTTGCCCAATGACAGATACATAGCACCCATATTTCCTAATTTTTCATTTTATAAATATTTCTTAGTGCGCTGTGCTAAACTAAGAAATCATGGTAACAAAGTAAAGGAGAAGCATAGCTAAATTTATCATTAATTTATTACGATGTCAAGCTGTAAGAAAATTTCTGTTTGTTCCTGTATGTCCAGATATCTGATACACAAAATATGTATATTTCATATCACTAACTGATGCATAGCAAAATATAATTTGGGAAAAATATTTTCAGTGACATGTCTTGGAGAATTCACATCTGGGAATCATAAGTTGGACAGATTTTGAAAAATCTTTTGGCAGTTGGAAATGACTGAAAATAGCAAGATAGAACAATTATTTTGAGACTTTTTATTTAGCCTCTATAGACTTGTATCTATAAGAATTTGTCTTCTTAAAATATTATAAGTCTGTCCTTTTGAAGTTTGGTAATGAGAATAAAGTGTGCCTAATTTTTGTTTAATGTTTTCATCCTTTCTTCACATGTTCATTCTTTGTTTCTTCTGGACTGAATGTAGCTGCATATCATGTTGCAGATTTTCCTCCTCATGAAATTTCAAGGTGGCAAGACTTCCCAAAGAAGACTTTTTTTCCAAGACTCCCGGCTGCAATGAAATTATGTAATACAATTAAATTCAGCTTATTAAAAGTATGTTGTTTAATGTTATGAATGGTAGACATCAAACAGTTCTAAAGTGATAAAATTGTGATACAATACTGATAGCTCTTAATTATTATTTATATTTTTAAATTTGTATGCTATATAAATATATGTCTATTTTATTTAAGATTTATTTCTTTAATTTAGAAAGAGGAAGAGAGAGAGTGCATGTAGGGGGAGGGAAAAGGAAAAGGAAGAGAAGGAATATTAAGCAGACTCTCCACTGAATGCGGAGCTTGCTCTCATAACCCTGAGAGCTTGATCTCAATGCAGGGCTCAATCTCATAACCCCGAGATCATGACCTGAGCTGAAACCAAGAGTCGAACAAGTCACCCAGGCGCCCTTATCTTCTTTATTTTCTTTCTCTTTTAAAGAATTTATCTATTTATTTGACAGAGAGAGAGAAAGAGAGAGAGGAGAGAGATCACAAGTGGGGGGGGGACGGGCTCCCCTCTGAGCAGAGAGCCCATTGCGGGGCTCGATCCCAGGACCCTGAAATCATGACCTGAGCAGAAGGCAGAGGCTTTAACCCACTGAGCCACCCAGGTGCCCCTCTGACCTGAGCAGAAGGCAGAGGCTTTAACCCACTGAGCCACCCAGGCGCCCCTCTTCTTTATTTCCTAAAGATCATCTATTTACATACATTTTTGTTGGCTCAGAGAAGATATCCTATTCTTCCTTAGAACTTGTGATGCTAATGTACTCTCTTAATATTCTTACTGGGTATTAATGTATTTCTCTATATGCTTAAGTATTTGAAAGTTTCTCATAATTACTTATGTACATTATGGTAATAATTTTCATAATAATCATTAATTATTACTTTATTTTGCTTAAACTTATCAATAAAATTTTAATGTTTTGCTTCAAGTCCCATCTCAAATGTATACCTGCATTTGAAAATTAATAATCAGATATTAACAAATTCAAATGAGGAGTCCAATTCTCATTTCTTACAATGTTGTACTGTCTGTATTTGAAATTAACCTAAGCAATCATTCTATCACAGAGAATGCAGTGAGACCTTAAATGATCCTACCTAGGCTGACTCCATCACCAGCCGCTATCCACTTCACCTACTCAAGGATATTGCTCCAGAGATTCTGCAAGGGCTCTGCTTCTTTACAGTTTTCACTCTCTTTAGATCATGATCACTATCAGCATACATGTATGTGGTAGTTTCTATCTAAAATAGAAATGAAGATAGACTACTACCCCTGACTCCGAGTTAAGAACCATCAACTACTGTTCCAATTATTGATTCCCCTTTCAGTCTTAGATTCTTCCTCCTTTCTAAACCTACTCCAATCAACTTCCCTGACCCCCAACTAACCCTGACCTCCACCTAAGCTGCCTGAATCCTAATCACCAAAACCCTCCATGTACTGAATCCATTAATTCATTATTAGTCTTTCCTTAACTTGACCTGTCAGCACCAGGTAACGTAGGCCATTACTGCTTCCTCCTTGGTAACTTCTCTCTCTTGGTGTTCAGGATGCCATCTTTTCTGAGTGTTCTTCCTGCCTCACTAGCTGCTCCTTCTAGTTCAACTTCGCTGGTTTCTCCTCAGTGTCAAGTCCCCCAGGGCTCATCCTTGGTCCTCTTTGTCTGCACTTACTTCATTGGTGAGCTCACCCAGGCTCATGCCTTTAAATACCAACTCTATGTCAATGTCTAAATTTATATCTCCTTGCCAGACCACTCTTCGGAACTTCAGGCTTGTGCATTCATTAACTTACGTGATCTCTCTACTAGCATGTTCACAGATATCTCAAACTCAACCAGCCCAATTTGTGTTTCTGATATGTTGGAGTCATTCCTTTTTTTTTTTTTTTAAAGATTTTATTTATTTGACAGAAAGAGAGAGAGATCACAGGTAGGCAGAGAGGCAGGCAGAGAGAGATGGGGAAGCAGGCTCCCCGCTGAGCAGAGAGGCTGATGTGGGGCTCGATCCCAGGACCCTGAGATCATGACCTGAGCCAAAGGCAGAGGCTTTAACCCACTGAGCCACGCAGGTGCCCCTGTTGGAGTCATTCTTGAATCCTCCTTATTTCTCTCACCCCACAAATGATCCTGGAATCACAACAGTCCTCCAGTTTCTGCTTTCAAACTATTTCCAGAAATCCAACACTTCCCACCTCCTCCATTCCTACTACCCTTGTGTGAGCCAGCACATCTTTCACTGGGATTGCTGCCTCAAAGCTGGTCTTCTTTCTTCTGGTCTTACCCACTCCTGGTAAGCCTCAGCACAGCAGCCAGAGGAGTATTTCAAAGCATAATTGATGTCCAAAGCCTACAATGGCTCCCATTTCATTTGAGTCAGAGTCCTCTGAAAGGCCTTCTATCATTAGGCCCCTGTACTTCTCTGTCCTCACTGCCTGTAGTTTTCCCCCTCCTTTTTACTTCTCACATGGACCTTGCAGTTCCCAGAACACCCTGTTATGCTCCTGCCTGACAGACTTTGCACTGTGGGTTCTCTCTGCTTGCATAGCCCTTCCTCCAGATATTTGCATGCCTGGTTAACTCTCATCTCGTTCAGATCTTTGCTCAGTTAAGGTCCTTTCAGTAAGGCCTCCTCTGTGCACACCCTTCTGCCTCAGACTCACAATATCCTTCCTTTATTTACTTTCTTTTTGCAATGCAATTTATTATCTTTGGACATACTCTACAATTTACTTATTCATTTGTTAATTTTTGTTGTCTTTCTTCCTCAGCTAAAATATAAATTTCAAAGGGTAGGATCCTCATCTCTTTTGTCCACTGATGTACTGCAAGCACCTAAAACAGTGTTCAGCTCGTAATAGTCATTAAACATTTGCTGCTTACTTTTCAATGAATGAAATATTGAATTAGGTCTTTGGCTTTTCTGCCTTTCAAAGGCTGAGGCTGAAAAAATGATATTTTTGGACTGTAAAGGCCAACGATGAAGTTCAGTGCATCCCTCCCCAGTGCATATATGTCCCTTCCAGTCCCACTGACACATCTCTTGGGGGTAAGAAGACTTGACTACTTATCTTAACTTGGCTCTGCTTTCTTTTTCTTTTTCCAAGGCCTAAACCACCTTCTTGGGACTTTCTATTTTCTATCCCCAGTTGAAATTGTCCTCATTTATACCCAGAAATTCCCCCATGTTCTTAATTTCTTTGCTCAAGACTCTTTGGCAACTTGACATCATAACTAGTCTTGTCATGTAATCTGGAGCAAAAGAGCTAGAGAGAGTGGAGGGGGAGGGCTTGTCCAGGTGTCTATCTATAAGGAAGAGGGTGAAGAAGAGCTGATTGTATCATAGTCCAGGGGCCCAAGGAGCTGCTCTATCACAGGAGCCACATTTTGCATCTTGTTCTCATGACTTGAAGAAAGATTTCATCAAAAGTTTTTCTAAAATTCAGATACATAATACTTAAGTCATTAGCACAGTGCACCAAAAAATAAGATATGAATAAATGAATAATTGATCTATAAACCTGTTTGTTACCTATTAAAACAGCCAATAAGGTTAGTTTGATAACGATTATTTTTCTTTAGAGGCTCCACTGTACTGATTCTGAATGACTAGCTTTTATTCCCCTCTGGGGTTCTTTGCATACTATGTGGGATAGGTGACTCCTTAAAGAAGGAGCTGAGCTCTCTGGGTTTGTTAGAGGTCTAACTTAAAGTTGTGGGCTGAGGATGTCAACAGTACTTCATTAAAAAAAAAAAAAAAGTTTTGTATGTTTTCTAAATCAATGATACCAGAAAGGTAGCCTGTGAAGACTGATTCCTGAGCATCAGGGATTTGTTTCCACCCCACATGCCTTGCCAGAGCACGTTTTTACATCTTTACCAGGCCTGTTCATTTAACTGTAGCTTCTGTTCCCAGGATTTGAGTATTTCATTGTCTGCTTTGGGTTAAATTCATTACACATCTTGGAAAGGAGTATTTTGAAGGAGTATCTTGCTAATGTTTTAAAAAACAAAAGTCTCAATTCCTCAGCAAAACACCTCTCAGATTAGTGCTATCTTTGTAAAATTCTCTGTGGTATCATTAAAGCCAGATGAAGTGAAATTGTTCCTAAATTCTGGGTAGCTGTATCTATGGTTCTGAGCTTCCCAGAAAGTTAAGGGCTAATGATTTTTTTTAAAAGAGCTCAGTTATTTTTATTTTCTTTCATAAATAAACACGAGGGGTACAGAGATGGGCTAAGAATTTCAGAGGTTTTATAGCTCATATTAACATGTTTTTACTAATATCTGAAAAAAATATGGAGATGCTGGTATTGATTATTAACTTCAGGACACCCTGATGTGTAATAGATTGTACTACTGCCCAGCAATATCACAAGGAGGGAAGGGTGAGTGTTGGGTATGTGCCAAGGATAGGTCTCCAAAGGTAAAAAGGGAGCTAACCTTTGACACTTTCTCCATGTCTCATGGGCTAGCTTTTATTCCAATTATATCAGAATATTTTCATCATAGTCCTAACAACTATCAAGCAATTATATGTTTTCAAAAAAATGGAGAAAAGGTACTGATTTTATAAAGCATGAACAGGGAGCTACTTCTCTAAATGTCTCCAAGAATGTTTCTGGCCCTGCTATCTGCTTGCCCCCGCCTTGTTTGGTTGTTTTTTCCTCTCCTTGATTTAACCTTTCTTCCAACTAAATATTTGCCTAATGCTAGTTAAAGGATCCTTCACACCAAACTCTGCAACTCAAACTTGTTCTGAGAAGTAAAATATCATTTTGTTCCTATTAGCTTTACAAGTTCAAAACTATGTCCAAGTGTAGGAAGTGGTTTTGAAACATGAAACAGGGACGCCTGGGTGGTCAGTCCATTAAGGGGCTGCCTGGCTGCCTTCAGCTGGGATTGTAATCCCAGGGTCCTGGGATCCAGTCCCACATCTGGCTCCTTGCTCTTCAGGGAGCCTGCTTCTCCCTCTGCCTGCCGCTCCCCCTGCTTGTGTGTGCTCTCTTTCTGTCTCTCTGACAAAAGAATTAAAAAAAAAAAAATCTTTGAAACATGCAACAGGGGATATTTTCCAGCAACTTGGATGCTCTGAAATAACACTAGCCTTCCTAGAAAATGTTTCAGATTTTCTTTCAGTAAAATCTGAACTTTGTTCTTGGGATGAATTGGGTGTGTGATTATTAGAAAGCATAAGTTTGCCCAAATATTACACAATATTCTTTGTGACATAATTCTGTACCCATAAGAATTGTATTCGTCCTTTCATAAATTTGAGGGTTTTATCTGGACTTTTTTAGGATAAAAAATTGAAAGTGCTGGAAGTCAGGACCAGAATAACACTGTGGAAACTAAAGGCAAAAAATATTTTGGTGCTCCTTCCTCTACCTCACCAGCCCCCATGCTATTCAAACGTGAACCACAGTAAGTCATAAAACATGTCTAAAAGAAATTTTACAATGTTCTCACTTTTCATATGACAGTTCATACTTCAATTTTTTTTTCTTCAAAATCTGAATTGTTTTAAAACATTGTGTTGGCTTTGCAGCCGGCGCCTTCAATACACGCTTGTTAATGTAGCGCGGTGTGGGGTGTGCTCTACGATTCGCAAGGACTGGGCAACGCGCGCCCAGTATTCTTGCACCTGTTTGCATATCACGTGAAGGAAAATAGGAACAGCCGGCGCCTCCCTGAGACTAGGGGGAGGTGGGCGGAGGAGACCCCGAGAGCCTTCCGGGAGCCATTCGGCAGCTGGAAACTGTTCGCGGAGGCAGCCCGCCCCGCCTCCGTTCAGGCCCCGCCCCCGCCTTCGCCGGACTTGCGGCGCTGGGGGCGGGGGCCTAAGGGCTCAGCCAATGAGCGCCTGCAGGCCGGGAGGGACGCGGTCCGGTAGCCCGGGCGACCAGAGTGCAGCCCCACCCCCGGCCTCGAGCCTCGCGCGCGCGGCGAAGTGCAGGCTACAGTACTAGCTGGGGTCCCTGAGCGCCTCGCCTACGCGCGATGGGCAAGTGGAGCATCGGCCGGAAGCCGGGCCGCACACTCGGACTTCTGTTGCTGGTGATCTTGAGTTTCCTGGTGCTCCGCAGGTGAGAGAGTCCCTCCCGGCACCTGCCGGACTCCAGACACCTCAGCTTTCCACACCCGCAGTTTTCGCCTCCCCTCTCACCTGAGGGGGGCAGCCCCAGGAGTCCGCGTGCCGCGAATCGCGAGACCCCACCGGGAAGGGGTAGCCGGCCTCTTCTTTGTTGGTTCTGGCTTCGCTCTCCAGCATTAGGCACTCTGCTCCTGCCTTGAGATCCAGGCTTCCTTCCGGGTGACACTAGGCGCTGTCCTCTCAGTCCCCACTCCCTTCGAGCTTCCCCACTTTCTCGAAGGTTGTGATGCCTGGGTTCTGCTTTCCTCGTGGATACTCTCAGTCCTCTGGGTAGGCCAGCAGAGCTAGCCTTCAGGTCTCTTTCAGTTGTCCCCAGATCACTGCTCTGCCTCTAGTCCTCCTTGGGGAACCCACTTCTGCTGTTCTCCTGTCCCCACATTTCCTACCAAGCTTGCTGAGAGGCTTCTCTAATTTATCAGAAGCCAGAACTCCAGGGCTCACAGCTATGGTCGATCTCACCTGCCCAGCGCAGTCCTAAGATCGCTGTCCCATGGGTCCTGCAAGATCTTCAACTCTGGATTTATTAGTCCCACTTCAGGATCGGTATGTTTTCTCTGTTCACTTTCCGGCGTTCATCAGTCATCAGCTCACTCCTTCCCAACCCCCTTTTTACAAAGTGTTATCTGTGGCAAGTGGTTGTGTTTAGTGGTAAAAGGACTTCTCATGGACTGTGGGTGCCCTAGCCCAGTACTTTAGTAAACTGTATCTATTTATAGGATTCTACAGTCCTGACCATGTCGGATCAATGGCTGGCACTTTCCATATTCAAAACCTCTGGTGTTTCTGGGAAAGCAGACCAGCAGTATCAAATGCTTTGGCACTGAAAGTTAACGTTGAAGCAGGTGATGGGGTAGACACACCACCCCTTTAGCTGTATCCTTTGCTTCTTCCAATCTCCTTTATTAGTTTCTCTGAATTTCCTCTGGGAAATAGGAAAGTTTTTGATGGAGATGAATATCTGAATGTTTTTGCTGCCACAGAACATGTTCAGTAACTCTTTCTATTTTCACCTTTTAAAGACTTATGTGTCTTTGTTTTACCTCTTTTTGGCTTTGGAATTGGTGAGGATGTCATAATATTGTTCGAGAGAAAGAAATGGTGCTCTTCTCACTCTGGGTTCCAGAAAACTTAAGAGGCATTTTGTTTCCTGAGTTGTTCCCAAGACTTTTTTCCATCATGTCAGTGATTTCTAATCCATTCCTCTTTGAAGACTGGTCCTGGCTCTTATGGGATGCTCAGCCTTCCTGCTGATGCAAGGCTGATGCAAAGTCCAGAAAGATTACTCAATGTAGCAGGGTATCAAGGAGTCCACACCCCAGAGAGAAAGGCCAGAGTTGTGCAGGTAGCATGTGGTTTGCCCATTGCTGGAGGTCAAGGGTATGACAGTCCATAAGGGGCATTGAGGGGCAGCTCTGAGGAACTTGAGTTGAGTGAGCCAAGTAATGCACCCCAATAGTCCACAGGAAAAGGTATAGGAAGGAGGCTGGGTGTTTGCTGGTGTCTGGTAGGAAAGAAGATGAGGTGTTAGGGAACTGACTGGCTATGAAGAAGCCTGAGCTTCTCAAAGGTGAGTTAACCATGTCCCTAACTGGGTTGGAGTGGCCATAGCAGGAGTCAGTCAGGATTTATGGAGGTGCCTGGGAATAGCTGTAACTCAAGCCTGAGGAAATAGTTTGAAATGCTTAATAAAGTTGTTTTAATTCCTGATATCCCTCCTTTCTCAGCAGGTAAGACAGAGGCCAGAGAAGCTCTGATCCCAATTCAGGGCCATCTCTTAGGGTCCTTCAGAATATGTGTCTTTTGAGCATCTTTTTAATTTTATCACCCTCATGGTATTGGGCTTTTTGCCCAATTCTTCCTGTTTGCCATGGGCTGGAAACCAAGGATTATCTCTGGAGGGCAGTGGAGAACGCACTCTTTGTCCCTTCCTCTTCTTGTCTTGCTCTAGCTTTGACTGGATCATTAACTGACTGGGAATTGGGGACCCCTCCTAGCTGTTGCTGGAAATGTGGATATGACCAGTGGAATATAGGTCACATGGGAATTGGCTATTCAGCTGGCAGCTTTGTGGAGCTGAGCTGTCAGGATCAGCCCTTTTCCTGTACCTCAGAAGGCAGGTATTTAGGTGGGGGAGGGGCCTTCTGGGCTCCAGCTTTTGTTTTTTTCCCATGAACCTTGCTTTGGACTGGTTCATGGTCAATCAAAGCTGTTTGATTATTTCACGTCCAAGAAATAGGAAGACCAAGATGACTTTTGAGGATGATTTCAACCTTTGGTATTTTTTAGCTTGAACAGTGGTCTGAAATTACCTTTATTGCAGTATAATTGTCATGCAATAAGCTGTACATGTTTAGCTTACACAGTTTGATAAGTTTTGGTGTATATGTCCACATGTGAAAATACTACCACAATTAAGAGAGTGAAAATATCCATCAGCCCTAGAAATTTCCTTGTGCCTCTATGCATCTCTCTCTCCTGCCCTTCTCTGCTCCCCAACTCCTAAGCACACTGATCTGTTGCTTTCACCGTATATTTTAAGTTTCTATTTCTAGAGTTTTATAGAAATATAGTCCTAAAGTATATACTCTGTTTTGATTTGGCTTCTTTTACTCAGTATATTATTTAGGAGATCTTTGATGCATATCAATGTGAACCATGTCTGAGCTAGTTGCCTTTCCTTGTCTTTCCTCCTCCCACTCCATGGATCCAGGAATGCCTGCTTGATATGATCAAGGCATGGTCCCACTCATGACTCTTTTACTTAAATAAATGCATCACTGAGCAATATTACAATTAACTTTGCATCTCTTATACCTGATATTTTAGTTGGCAAAAGTCAGGTGAGGTAGGCACCCTGCATCATGCCTTCTCAAAGCTAAGTTCATCTCTTTGCCCAGCTTTACCTCTCTCAGTGCTCCTACACAGGCATTATCTGGATTCTAGACCCCATACTCTTCCTGAAGGAAAAAAGAGGAGAACCTATCAAAATCTTCTCTCTAGAGAAGGTGGATAACTTAGCAACATGACCTGGTTACCTTTGATCCAAATCATGGCCAGTCCTGCCTTCCAAGGATGTGTGGGCAAATTGTGTCTTTCTTCCTGTGCTTCTGTGAGGTCACTGATTTTATGAGCTTTGCCTGTTCTAGGACTCTACCCTGCTTGAGGCCTGAGTCACATTCCCTGGAATGTTCAAAGTCTTTGAACACTCTTCCTTTCATCTTCTAGTAGTGAAGTTTTCAGCATCTGGGAAGTGTCTTTCAGCAGGTAGTCATTTCTCTGACACAGTGGAAAAACATGGCTACCTGGGCAATGGCTTAGTCAGAGAGAAAGAGAGAGAGGTAGGATATCTGAGCCACCCTGTGCTGGAAAGATAGAGTTGGCATTGGGATTCTTTTCACTGCCATACTAGTCAACTGAAGGGGACCAGAATGTCTTAGAGCAAGAGCATGGACATGATTGCTGTATTTGTGATTAAAGGGACTGGGATACCCAGGAGATTCAGGCCAGAAGCTACACAGCCTTGGCAGCAGAAGTATTGGAAGGTTGGCCAAAGAGTTCTCTGTACCTTGGGTCAAGGAAGTAGCAAGTGAAATAAAAGCACTTAATCTTTGATGAAATGACTCAGAGTTCCCTTGTATCGCTTCGAATACTCTTCTAATAAGATTCAGGAGATACTGGAATTTAGAGAGGTCTTTTCAGAACATTTAGCACCTGAAAAAAACTCTGGAGGCCAGCCCCCCTCTTCGTGGTTCCTCCCCCATCATCCAGCACAGTTCCTCTGATATAGGGATATTTGCAGCTTCCTCCCCACTCAGTTTTATTTCTTGCTTAAATCTGTTGCTCTGTATATTAAAGCCCATGTTGAAAAAGAGTTCCTATTGTGTGAGACTTTTCCTGGGAAAGACAGGCAGGGGTATTTTTAGAGGCTAATGGTAATGAAGCAAATAACTTTTCACTGGGGTCTACTAAATAGAGACTCTTAGTTGATGATATTCACTGCCTTCATATTCCCACACTCAGCAAGACTCAAAAAGATAGTGGCATTTTTCCTTTCAAGAACATGCTGTGTTTTCCTGCAAAGTTTATTTTGTGAGTAGGTAATCTATGTAAAGGATTAAATATTCAAATAGTATAAGGAGGAAAATAAAGCCCCCACTGCTGGCCCTTAGGCACCCTTCTCCACCCCACCAGAGGTGATTACTAATGATGGTTTCTCTCAGGGGTATTCTGTGCATATATAAGAAGGCAGCTATATGTATTACTCCATTTGTCCATTAGGGATATAATTTATTCAAGCAGTTTCTTATTGATGGACATTGATTGTTTGCAATCTTTTAGCTACTGCAAAGTTGCAATGTATATTAACTACACTGGAATTAAAATAAAATAATGTAAAATAAAAACAACAAAAACCCCCCAAAGTTGCAATGATTATCTGTTGGGTGTATTTCTGTCCCTAGAATTGCTGACCATATGAGATATTCATTTTAAATCCTGATAGATGTTTAAAACAAGTAAGTAAAAATAAGTTAAAAATAGTAAAATAGCACATTCTAATTCTGTTAGATCAATGTGAGGGAGATTCTGAGCTCTGTCATCTGAAGGGGAGATACTGTTTAATCTGCATGTGTACAGGTTCTTTGTATCTTTAAGAACTAGTCCATCTCTTACATATCTATGTACATAAATCTCATGTAGTGGATTTTAAAAAATATTGAACATATTTATGTTTCCCTCGTTTCATGAAATCATTTTATTCTGATTCGACAAGCACCTCTCAAGAGAAGAGTCTTGCTATCAGTAGTCCTTTGGGTTATCTAACAGAATTTTCACCCCTTTCTACGTTGAGATATAACCCTTTTTTTACTGATGATGTCACAAGGGAAATTTCCCCCCAATGAAAAATTTCTGTCACATAACATCAGGATACTTTTTATTACTAATTTGTGATTGATTACTATTGTTAACACATGGGTGAGCAGTTTTTCTTTTTTAAATTTTATTTATTTATTTTTTCCAGTGTTACAAGATTTATTGTTTCGCACTACACCCAGTGCTCCATGCAGTACGTGCCCTCCTCAATACCCACCACCAGGCTCGCCCAACCCCCATCCCGCTCCCCTCCAAAACCCTCAGTTTGTTGCTCAGAGTCCACAGTCTCTCATGGTTCATCTCCCGCTCTGGTTTCCCCCCATTCAACCCTCCCTTCCTTCTCATAATGCCCTCCATGTTTTTCTTTACGCTCAGCATGTAAGTGGGACCATAAGGTAATCGGTTCTCTCTGCTTGACTTATTTCACTCCGCATAATCTCTTCCAGTCCCATCCATGTTGATACAAAAGTTGGATATTCGTCCTTTCTAATGGAGGCATAATATTCCATTGGATATATGTACCATATCTTCTTTATCCATTCATCTGTTGAAGGGCATCTTGGTTCTTTCCACAGTTTGGCAATTGTGGCCATTGCTGCTATGAACATTGAGGTACATGTGGCCCTTCTTTGTAATGCATCTGCTTCCTTGGGGTAAATACCCAGTAGTGCGATGGCAGGGTCATGGGGTAGCTCTATTTTTAATTTCTTGAGGAATCTCCACACTGTTTTCCAAAGTGGCTGCACGAGTGAGCAGTTTTATTGCTTCACCAATGGGTCTCAAGGTTTTGGTCTAATAAGTAAGTGTTTATTCACATATAAGCTTCCTATAGTATTTAGATGCCCTCTGAACCAGAGCGTGACCCTGGATCATGTAGGTAGCCACTTGGCCTGACTCGCTGGAGCCTGGGTGCTGGTTGGAGCACATATTACTTTGCCATTTCCTGGCTTACAACGAAGTCTTTTCAGAGGGAAGGACAGAGGTACTAAGGTTGTGCAGTAGTGCTATTGACCTGCAAAATACTGCAAAATGACCTTGCATCTCTACTAGCTTTTGGAATAGAAGGTTCAAGCCCTTTGGATATATTTAATGCTGTCCCAGCAAAGCAGGAGCCTAAAGCATTGGGCCCAAGCCAAGGATCACAATTAAGAACCTGGATCAGCTACGAGGACAGAGTTCCATTTTGCTGGGGCTGAAGTTTTTGGGATTTTAGGATTGATCCAAGAGCCATTATTCTGTATGAGAGGCATTAATGGCACTGGCCTGGGATAAAAAAAGGGGCACCTCCTTCCTTAGGCCCTCAAGTTCCCCTGCTGATGGAGGAGTGTACAGCCTGAATACTGATAAGGCTGAAACATCCCCAAGTTGGCAGTTGAAGGGAATGGAATGCCCAAGGAAATGGGACCTCATGGGAACCTGTAACCATATCAGAAGCTTGGAGTGATGACTAGAAAATTTGTATTTTAGATCCAAGTGAGGATATTTCTTATGCATGATGATATCTTTTGGGAAGTTTAACATAACTGCCATCTAAATAATAGTCTCTGGCATGACCACTTGGATGAACGAAGATGTGAGTATTTTCTTGATCAGTATCTTTAATATAATGCATTGGACTCAGATGCAGGTGAACCTCTGCATAGGTGGCTCTATAGGATCACAATGCACCTGGAAATTGGATTTGTAAGTTATCTCTCAATTATACATTATGTATAGTGACAAAAGAACCAATCCTTAGGATCAGTGAAGACTTATGCTCTTTGAATTGAAGAACTATTATCTGCAGATTCCTACCTCATGTACTGAGGTTGTCCACACCCTTGGCCAGTCTAAAATTGCATGGGCATTGCCTGGGCTCTGCTGGAGAAGTTGATAATGGTGTCTCTGCCACATCTGGTTGCATGGATACTGGCTTGCCTGAATCTGGTCAGATTGTATGGTATGACAGAAGACTGAAGGAGACGGCTGTGACTCTAAGGGAAGCCTCCCAGTCCTACTATGGTCCCCATTACTGATCAGTATTTGTAGGATTTATAGGTAACATAGGGATGACTTCTGGCATGGCAAGGGCCATTTCAGATCCACCTTAATGAGCACACTCTATTCAAGGAGATCATTCAAGTAGGCGGCTGGATCTGGTTCTTCTCCCACCCCACCTGAAAGGCCAGCTCTGAGAGCTGAGAATCAATTCAGGGGCCCATTTCACATGAAAGAAGTCAAGCTTGTCACCAACTCATCTTCGTTTTTCCATTCAAGCACATTAACCCAGCACTTTTGATCATGTCCAGTGTCATCTGGCCTGTGTGGAGCCTGCACTGTGTCCTTTGTCATCATGACCCATGACAGGGATAAAGTAAAAGAAGGATTTGTTCCTCTAGCCTCAACATCCTCTCAGTCACTGCCTAATGGCAACTCCTCACCATGGGGAACTCAGGCCCCAAGTCCTCTGCCTATGGTTTCTGCTGTAACCTGTTGTGTCTATAGCTTGCACAACCTATTATCACCTGCCAAAAGGGATGGTAGCAACCAGAATGTGGAGGCCTTGTTACATGGTGTGAGGCCCTGTTGGAAATCGTGACACATATGCCTTCTTCCAGGAATCTCACTGTGGACTGTGGCCAGAGTATGGCTCTGAGCAGAGCAAACCTCAGGATGCATCAGGTCAGTGACCAAGGCCTGCTCTTCAGTTTATTTTCAGACTGAAAATTTACTTAGCCTACAATGAAGCAAAGATACAAAGGCAACAAAATTTCCGGGAAAAAGTAATATACGCTCCAACTAGAAAGAAGGCAGATGTGCTGGTCTCATCAAAAAAAGTTTCAGGAGCGCCTGGGTGGCTCAGTCGTTAAGAGGCTGCCTTCGGCTCAGGTCATGATCCCAGGTCCTGGGATCGAGCCCCGCATCGTGCTCTCTGCTCGGCGGGAAGCCTGCTTCTCCCGCTACCATTCCCTCTGCTTGTGTTCCCTCTCTCGCTGTGTTTCTCTCTGTCAAATAAATAAAATCTTAAAAAAAAAAAAAAAATTTCAACAAGAGGTGCCTTGGCTGGCTCAGTTGGTGGAGCATGTGACTCTTGATCTCAGGGTTTTGAGTTCGAGCCTCACATTGGGCAGAGATAACTTAAAAAAAAAAAGCTTTCCATAATCTAAATAAATAAATAAAAGCTTTCTGCAATCTAAAGAAAAAAAAGTTTCAACATGAATTACTTGCTCACTGGGAAAAGCAACAGAAATAAGGGTTTCTTTTTTTTTTTTTTTTTTTTTTTTTAAAGATTTTATTTACTTGACAGCGAGAAACACAGCGAGAGAGGGAACACAAGCAGAGGGAATGGTAGCGGGAGAAGCAGGCTTCCTGCCGAGCAGGGAGCCCGATGCGGGGCTCGATCCTAGGACCCTGGGATCATGACCCGAGCCGAAGGCAGACGCTTAACGACTGAGCCACCCGGGCGCCCCAGAAATAAGGGTTTCTTAAGGATTTGGTCAGGTCCTTGGTAACAGGCCTAATTTAGAAGGAGAGTCTCTCTGACCTGATGTAACCACACAGTTTCCACTTTATTTATTTTGTTATTACTGAGTTAATTACTCAGGAAGCATGGGGGTTAATTATTAATTTATGATCACTAGTACTAATGACTGTTATCAGTATTAATAACTATTTGCATGGTGCTTTCTCGTTTATGAAGCTTTAATGTGTATTATCTCATTTTCTCACAGTGAATTCCTTGGAGAAACCCCACATTTATCATTCTCATTTTCTCAGTGAATTCATCCTTTTCATTAATATATTAAAAACTCACTTAGTAACCTACCAGAAGATTTTCAGAAAGAAAACAGTTGAATTCTCCAGAATTTGGAATTTAATATGAGCTAGCTTTAGTTCTTTGCAGTGTTAGCTTCATGCCTCTTAATAAGCACTGAGAAGAAATATTTTTTAAAAAATCTAGAAAATTATAGCACATAAAGATAGTAGCAAATAGGAGCTCTATCCAGGAAGAGATTATATATACTTATATCAAAGGACAAGATACAGATTAGTGCTTCTCAAACTTTACCTTGGGGTCTGGTTGAAATGCATATTCTGATTCAGGTCTTAGTTAAGGCCTGAGTTTCTGCATTTGTAGCAAATTCCAAATGAAGAGACTGCAGGTGCAGACCATGTCTGGAGACAAACCCCCTAGAAGGAGATTTCCTAATGACTAGTTACCAGCTAGGGGACAGATTAGGAAGAGTGTGTTACTAGCAGGGATTATGTTGGATCAGGGGTCACAGAGAGCAGTTCCAACCCTGTCTACACCTCTGCACTGAGCAGGTGGGGAGAGGGAGGTTCTCACAGCTTTTGGGAGACACTTTAAAGTTAAGGTCAGTGATGTGAGTTTGGTGAGTTGGAAATTGTTCTTTTGAAACTCTGGCCAATGAATAAGGGTGCTGCCCAGTGGAGTGATTGCTAAATTTTATTTTCATTGTCTTTAAAAATGAGATTTTGTGTGTACATGTGTGTATTTTTACCACTGGACTGTCAGTATACCCCCTGTATTTAAGAAGAGAATCTGTCCATCAGTTCTTCTTCATTCTAGCCTGGGGCCAGCCTGGAGGGTGGGGCACTGAGGGGATGCCTGTGGGGAGAGTACTTAAAGCCTAGTGAGTACATGAGGCAAGAAGGCAGAGTGTGTTCTTTGGAGCAGATATGATGAAAACTAAGGAACGTCAGACTCTCCTGTGTGTGCAGTATGAGAAACTTCAGACACAGCCAGAATACCAGGAACTTGTGGCCAAAGGAAAGAGCGGGGTCGGGGATTGGGGGCGTAGGAGGGTGGGAAGGGCCAGAGCAAGGAGGTGGCTAGGAGGCCCAGACTGTGGTCATGGGGGACCTGAAGCCTTCTTTGAGTATCCCAGGCCTCATCTTTTAGGGTAGAGTTGGCAAAGTTTCCTGTAAAGGGCCACATAGTAAATGTGTTCAGCTTTGAAGATTGTACAGTGTTTATATCATAGCAATGTCACTGTGGCCCAAAGTAGCCACGGTCAGGACTGAAACGAGTGGGCATGGCAGGGTGTCAGTAAAACTATTTATGGACATTGAAATGTGAAATGTGAAGTTGATAAAATTTTTTGTGTCCTCCAATTTTTTTTTTTTTTAGTTTTTTTCCAACCACTTAAAAATGTGAAAGACATTCATAGTTTGCGGGCTGCACAAAGACAGGAGGCAGGGTGGCTTTGGCCCACACCAGGGGTTTGCTGGGGGACTGGGTTGGTTTGACAGGATCCTAGTGGATAGACCTTTCACTGTAATGTTTTAGAAGTTGTAATAAGATGGCACAAAATCTTGCATATAAAATATGATTAGACAGTAAATTAAATGGTTAAGAATGGAAAGATTGGGATTATTCCACATTAAGGACATAAAAAGCCCCTACTGAGGCTGTTCTAATATGCAAAGCATGCAAAAATAAACTTATTTCAAATAGTGACAAAACTCTTTTATAGCACATTACAGAGTATTCCATTTATATCTGACCTTCACAACAGTTAGGATAGGCATTCACCTCTTTTTATAGAGGAAGAAACTCATTCCCACAGAGCTAGTGTCACTGACCCAAGGTGGCCGTGTTACAAAGGTAGGGCCAGGATTCATGTCCAGATCTTCCTCTTACAGATACTGTTCTTGTTTTCAATTCTCCATATAGGTGGTCCTTTGGAAGAACTGTATGATGATGATGATTTTTTTTTAAAGATTATTTATTTGACACAGAGAGAGAGAGAGCCAGAGAGGGAACACAAGCAGAAGGAATGGGAGAGGGAGAAGCAGGCTTCCCACTAAGCAGGGAGCCCGATGTGGGGCTTGATCCCAGGACCATGGGATCATGACCTGAGCCAAAGGCAGATGCCTATTGACTGAGCCACCCAGGCGCCCTGATGATTATTATTTTTTAAGTAGGTGCCATGCCCAGTGTGGAGCCCAACATGGGGCTTGAACTCATGACGATCTCAGGGCCTAACCGACTGAGCCACCTAGGTGCCCCTAGAACTGTATTCTGAAATATCCTTTCTAAGTCACTTGGAACATGGAACTTTTCTCTTTAGAGAAAGAAAACAATAACGAGGTCCCAGATTCTCCACAAATGACTCAGTGAACTGTAATATAATACAACTGCAGTCCTGCAGAGCAATAGGAGTTCTGGGTCCTAGGGACTGTGAGAAGTAGGAAGAAGAGGGTCAAATTAATTTTCTTTGCCCATGAATGGCTATCGACAAAATTTCCAAGTGGTCAGTGATGTCTGTGGCAGTTCTGTCTTCTTGGCCTCCTGCTCTCCCATCTCTAGCCATCAGGGTCCCTGATTTGCCCCAGCCCTCCTGTAAAACCCTCCAGGGGCTCAGCCTCACCTGGGTCTGTGGAGGAGCTTGTAAATATCACTAGTCTCTGTGCTCCATCTCCACCGTCATTAATTGGTCAAGGGTGGGGCCTGCTCATTCCTTAGTTTTAAGCTTCCCAGGTGATTCAGATATGGGGCCAGCTTTGAGAACCACTGTGGCTAAACCCAAATTTCCCTTCTTGTCGTATGGCCGACCTCAGCCAAGTGCTAGGAAGGCTGCTGATGAAGTGATTTCACACCATTTTGGTCTCACATGTCCTGCATCCATTTGGTTAGTAAACCTGTTAAACCAAATTGGTCAATATGTTTGTCTTCCCAGCTCTGATCACAGCCGCCCAAGGCCAGACTGTTGTTTCTGGTCTCAAGCAATACTTCTCAATCTCTCTGTGCTGAAAAATCATTTTCCTTTTCTTCTTTAAAAGTCCCTCCCCCCCCCATGTTACTTTATCAAATACATTGAAAACATATACTAGAAAAAGGAGATGAAAAGATTCACGAAGTACCTGCCCAAGTCTTTTATGATGAAACTCTTATGTTGAAACAGGCATAAAATGACCCTCATTGCTCTAAAAGTATTTCAGTTTCTTTTTTTAAAGACTTTATTTATTTGAGAGAGAATAAGAGAGAGAGAGAAAACATAAGAGGGGGGAGTGTCAGAGGGAGAAGCATACTCCCCACTGAGCAGGGAGCCCGATGCATGAGGGACTCAATTCTGAGACTCCAGGATCATAACCTGAGCTGAAGGCAGTTGCTTAACTACGTGAGCCACTCAGGTGCCCCAGTATCTCCGTTTCTGTACCAGTCACAGGCTAGTAGCAGGCGTTTGGGAGTGGTGTGTGCCAGTGCCTGGCCCATACTGCAGAGGAGTCCCAGCTGGGACATGTGCTCACACAGCCTCCTCACCCGTCTGCTTGCTAGTCCCTGAGTAGGTGTGCTTTCACTTTTTAATGCCTTTGCCCCAGTTCCCTCTGCTTTCTCATATTTTCTGCCTGCAAACCTGTGACAGTGTCATCTTCTGGACGAAGCTTTTTCTGACTCCACCTGGATAATTTAGTTCATTTCTTCATTTGACAATTACGTGTGTGTGTGTGTGTGTGTGTGTGTGTGTGTATTTATTTATTTCAGCTACTGTCCTCTACTATTGCTAGGCCAGACTACCTAATTTGTGGAGCCCGGTGCACAATGAAAATGTGGAGCCTTTGTTTAAAAAACACTGAGAATTTCAGGATGGAGATAGTGTGTCTGAAACCATGTGTACAGTGTGTGCTCTGATACATTTATGTATTGTAATGTGATTGCCACTCTTAATATTTATCACATGACATAATTATAGTACTATATGGTCGATATTCATTATACTGTGGATTAGATCTCTGTGGCTTATTTAACTACTTGTTGCAAGGGAGTCTTCTAAGTGTAGGGACCTGAAGGATTGCATGGGTCACATGCCCTAGAGGCCAGCCCTGGGCTTATCTCTGTGCTTGCCTTACAACAGCACTCATGACACTGACTTGTAATTATATGAGTGTGCACTGAAGTGGAGAAAGACTGTGTCAGAATGCCTTATAGGACTGTGAAGTTTGGCTTGGAGGAACTTTGGTAGGATGGGAGCCCACTTTCCTGAGGACCATGCACACCTGCAGTGGATTTTCACTAAATCCCATTAATTTTTTTTTCCCATCAATAGCAGGGCTCTGGCTGTTTTAAGGTATAGCATATGCAAGTTTATGTTCGGAGCTGAATCACTTGACATTGTAGGTGGAGGAGAAGGGGGCTGGCATGTAGGAAAAGGATGCAACAGGAGGACAGGGCTGTGGCAGAGATGGAGAGTGGAAGGGATGACTCATCCCATGAGCATACAGGGAGAGTCAGCAATGGGATGTGCGACATGCATGTGCCCTCTGCCCCCATGACCTGCACTACTGGTACCCAGGGAGGCCAAAGCTCTGTGAAGGAGCTGCCCCTTTGAAGGGCCCAGAGAATTACTGAGTCCAGAATCAAGATGGAAACTCTCAGCCTAATTTTGGTTCATGCATCTCTGTTTCTTCTAAGAGACAACGGTCCCCAGTCAGTGTGTATCAATATTGATTGAGTGAAGCAATTTGGGCCTTAAGCAAAGCATGTCTCTCAGTGGTACAGTTTTAGCTGTGTTAGGAAATGAATGGAAAGATAGGCGGGCAGCAGTTCTTCTCTTTAGCAGAAGAGCCCTGCGGGGGCAATATGCCCCCTAGTGTCAGGAACTGTAATGAAAAGTGGGTGTGGAGAAGGCATCAACTGAAATTTGCTTTCCCTTCAGGCTCACTCACGCTGCTCTTTTCTGTCCTCAGACTCCTCAATTTCTTGCTCCCCTGGCGTTTCTTGTTGGGTTTCTCTCACAGCCTTAGGAGACTGGGGAGAAGAGAGAGGGAGGGAATTCTAGTCATGGGGATCAGTTTGAGGGGACTCCCCTTGGTCAAGACCTGCTTTTTTAGAGACTAACACTTTCCAACAGCCCTCCCAGATGGGGCTCTCTGTTGTGCTGGATTATCTCTTGAACTTGATCTTTAGATAATAATTAAGACTTGGAAAGTTGGTCAATGAACAGATGCTGTTTCTAACCCAGATACCTCCTTCTAGGTATTTGCACCTCAAGCAGGGCAGCTGTCACCATGAGGTGGCTCAGAGGTACTATTTGAAGTAGCTGCTGCTTTGATGTTTAGTCGAATGGCCTGGAAGAGCTGGCCATTGTAGAAACCTGCCTGCCACACCTGCCCTGGGCACCCTGCATCCTCCTGATGTGTGTCCTTACCTCGTCCTCTCTCCTGTTAGCACACAGTTACCATGTTGACCTTTGTGTTTGTCTTGTTCCTGACTATGGCCTCAGCTTGCTCTTCCCCAGCAGTGGGGTGCGGGTGAGTGTACTAAAGAAAGACTCCTTTTAAGGTTTGGCTAAATCGGAGGGTGGGGAGTCGTTTCTAAAGGCCTCAGAAGCAGGACCTCTTAGAAACACAGAGGGCCCGAGGAGGAGGAGAAAAACCTCTCTCCTAAGACTCTGTCTGTACCCATGCTAACTGCTGAGAATGAGCCAAGCTTCTCAGCTGCCTTTTCTCTTTGCAGATTGGATTGGTATAATCTGATCCCTGCATGGCTAAGACACCGGCAGTCAGGGCTGCAGGCCAACGGCCAATACTTCATGCTGGAGGATTCCACTTTCTGGATCTTTGGGGGCTCCATGCACTATTTCCGGGTGCCCAAGGAATACTGGAGGGACCGCTTGCTGAAGATGAAAGCCTGTGGCTTGAATACCCTGACCACGTGAGTGCTGCCTTACCCCACCATTAAACATTGGCATCTATAGCATCTGTGTCCTGGGCTTCTTCAAGGCAGCCCAGACTGTGGGTCTCTATTGTGTCAGGATAGGTGAGTCCTGCCAGATCCTGAATGTGAGCTGTCCCTGTAGAGAATCTTTGGGTTGAGCTTTGTGAGGAAAAATATAGAGAAAAATATAGGAGGAGCCATCCCTCTGCATAGGTCTGTTAGGTATGAGCCTCCTTCCCTCACCTGCACAGCACTCCCTGTTTGTGCAGATGAGAAGACGGGCTGTATGAAGCTTTAGAGGAATAGAAAGAGCAATGGCATACAAAGGAATACAGTGAAGGAGGTGAGTGTAGGTGTAGGAGGTGATTAAATTATATATATATATATA
>JAQQSY010000090.1:0-34170 GCA_028646535.1 Procyon lotor
TCACTAACATCTATTGTTTCTTGTGTTGATAATTTTAGGCATTCTGACTGGTGTGAAGTGATATCTCATTATAATTTGGATTTATATTTCCCTGATGATGAGTGATGCTGAGCACTTTTCATATGTGTGTTAGCCATCTGTACTTCTTTAGAAAAATGTCTATTTACGTCTTCTGCCCATTTTTTTAAACTGGATTATTTATTTTTAGGGTATTCAGTTTTGTAAGTTCTTTATATATTTTGGATACTAACTCACTATCAAATATGTCATTTCCAAATATCTTCTCTCATCCCATAGGTTGCCTTTCAGTTTTGCTCTGTAGAAGATTTTTATCTTGATGAAGTCCCAATAGTTTAATTTTTGCTTTTGTTTCCCTTGCCTCAGGAGACAAACCTAGTAAGAAATTTCTATGGCAGATGGCAAAGAGGTTATAGACCATGTTCTCCTCTAGGATTTTAATGTTTTCATATTTCACACTTAGGTCTTTAATCCATTTTGAATTTATTTTGTGTATGGTGTAAGAAAGTGGCCCAGTTTCATTCTTTTGCATGTTGCTGTCCAGTTTTCCCAACACCAGTTGGTGAAGAGACTATCTCTTTTCCATTAGATATTCTTTCCTACTTTTTGGAAGATTTGTTGACCATACAGTTGTGGGTTCATTTCTGAGTTGTCTATTCTGTTCCATTGATCTATGTATGTTTTTGTGCCAGTACCATACTATTTTGATCACTACAGCTTTGTAATATAATGGTTTTGTTTTGTTTTATTTTTGTTTTTTATTTTTTTACAGAAAGAGCGAGAGAGCACAAGAAGGGGGAACAGTAGAGGGAGAGGCAGAAGTAGGCTCCCCACTGAGCAGGGAGCCCGATGAGGGACTCAATCCCAGGACCCTGGGCTCGTGACCTAAGCCAAAGGCAAATGCTTAACCACCTGAGCCACCCAGGGGTCCCTATAACTTTCTTTTTTTATTATGTTCAGTTAGCCATCATATAGTACATCATTAGTTTTTTTTTTTTTAGTACATCATTAGTTTTTGATGTAGTGTTCTGACTCAATAGTTGCATATAATACCCAGTGCTCATCACAACACGTGCCCTCCTTAATACCCATCACCCTGTTACCCCCTCCCTCCACCACTCTTCCCTCTGAAACCCTCAGTTCGTTTCCCACAGTTCATAATCTCTCATGGTTTGTCTCCCCCTCTGATTTCCCCCCTTCAGTTTTCCCTCCCTTCCCCTATGGTCTTCTGTGCTACTCCCTACGTTCTACATATGAGTGAAACCATATGATAATTGCCTCTCTCTGTTTGACTTATTTCACTCAGCATAATCCCCTCCAGTTCCATCCATGTTGATGCGAAATGTGGGTATTTATCCTTTCTGATGGCTGAGTAATATTCCATTGTATATATGGACCACATCTTCTTTATCCATTCATCTGTTGAAGGGCATCTCCTTCAACAGTTCGGCTATTGTGGACATTGCTGCTATGAACATTGGGATGCATGTGCCCCTTCTTTTCATTACATCTGTATCTTTGGGGTAAATATCCAGTAGTGCAATTGTTGGGTCATAAAGTAGCTCTATTTTTAACTTTTTGAGGAACCTCCATACTGTTTTCCAAAGTGGCTGTACTACTTGCATTCCCACCAACAGTGTAAGAGGGTTCTCCTTTCTCCACATCCTCACCAACATTTGTTGTTTCCTGCCTTGTTAATTTTTGCCATTGTAACTGGTGTAAGGTGGCATCTCACTGTGGTTTGTATATATAACTTAACATCTGGAATTGTGATGCCTCCAGCTCTGCTTTTCTTTTTCAAGATTGTTTTGTCTATTCAGGGTCTTTTGTTGTTCCATACACATTTTAGGGTTGTTTGTTCTAGCCCTGTGAAAAATGCTATTGATATTTAATAGAGATTGCTTTAAATGTGTAGGTTGCTTTGGGAAGTATAGACATTTTAATGATATTTTTCTTCCAATCTATGAATATGGAATGTCTTTCCATTTATTTGTGTCCTCTTCAATTTCTTTCTACTAGTGCTTTATAGTTTCCAGAGTACAGATCTTTTACTTCTTTGGTTAGGTTTATTCCTAGGTATCTTATGATTTTTGGTGCAATGGTAAATGGGATTGGTCCTTGATTTTTCTTTCTGCTGCTTCATTATTGATGTATAGAAATGCAACAGATTTGTGTACATTGATTTTGTATCCTGAGACTTTACTGATTCATGTATCAGTTCTAGCACCTTTTTGGTGGAATCCTTCAGAGTTTCTACATAAAGTATCACATGATCTGCGAGAGTGAAAGTTTGACTTCTTCTTGACAATTTGGATGCCTTTTATTTCTTTTGTTGTCTGATTCCTGAGGCTAAGACTTCCAGTTCTACACTAAACAGCAGTGGTGAGAGTGGACATCCCTGTTTTGTTCCTGACCATAGAGGAAAAGCTCTGTTTTTCCCAAATGGTGCTGTGGGTTTTCATATATAGCTTTTATTATGTTCAGGTATGTTCCCCCTAAGGCTACTTCTTTTTTTTATTATGTTATGTTACTCACCATACAGTACATCATTAGTTTTTGATGTAGTGTTCCATGATTCATTGTTTGCATATAACACCCAGTGCTCCATGCAACATGTGCCTTCCTTAATACCCATCACCAGGCTAACCCATCTCCTTACCCCCTCTAAAACCCTCAGTTTGTTTCTCAGAGTCCGTAGTCTCTCATGGGAATCTCTCTGATTCTCCCCTTCATTTTTCCCTTCCTTTTCCTAATGCCCTCTATGTTATTCATTATGTTCCACAAATAAGTGAAACTATATGATAATTGTCTTTCTCTGCTTGACTTATTTCACTTAGCATAATCTCCTCAGGTTCCATCCATGTTGATGCAAATGGTGGATATTCATCACTTCTAATGGTTGAGTAATATTCCATTGTATATATGGGCCACATCTTTATCCATTCATCTGTTGAAGGGCATTGCCTCTCCTCCCACATTTTGGCTATTGTGGACATTGCTGCTATGAATATTGGGGAGCAGATGCCCCTTCTTTTCACTATCTCTGTATCTTTGGGGTAAATACCTAGTAGTGTAATTGCTGGGTCATAGGGTAGCTCTATTTTTAACATCTTGAGAAACCTCCATACTGTTTTTCCGGAGTGGCTGCACCACCTTGCATTCCCACCAACATTGTAAGATGGTTCCCCTTTCGGGGCGCCTGGGTGGCTCAGTGGGTTAAAGCCTCTGCCTTCGGCTCAGGTCATGATCTCAGGGTCCTGGGATCGAGCCCCGAATCAGGCTCTCTGCTCAGCGGGGAACCTGCTCCCCCCCCAACCCTGTCTGCCTCTTTGTCTACTTGTGATCTCTCTCTCTCTGTCAAATAAATAAATAAAATCTTTAAAAAAAATGGTTCCCCTTTCTCCACAACCTCTCCAACATTTGTTACTTCTTGCCATGTCAATTTTTTCCATTCTAACTGATGTAAGGTGGTATCTCAATGTGGTTTTGATTTGAATTTCCCTGATAGCTAATAATGATGAACGTTTTTCATGTGTCTGTTAGCCATTTGTATGTCTTCTTTTGAGAAGTATCTGTTCATGTCTTCTGTCCATTTTTTGACTTATTTGTTCTTTGAGTGTTGAGTTTGAGAAGTTCTTTATAGAGGTTGGATATCAGCCTTTTGTCTGTAGTGTCATTTACAAGTATCTTCTCCAATTTTGTGGGTTGCCTCTTTGTTTTGTTGACTGTTTCCTTTGCTGTGCAGAAGCTTTTTATCTTGATGAAGTCCCAAAAGTTCATTTTCGCTTTTGTTTCCCTTGCCTTTGGAGACATGTGTTGAAAGCAGTTGCTGTGGCCGATGTCAAAGAGGTTACTGCCTATGTTCTCTAGGATTTTGATGGATTCTTGTCTTGCATTGAGGTCTTTTATCCATTTTGAATTTATCTTTGGGTATGGTGTAAGAGAATGGTCAAGTTTCATTCTTCTGTATATAGCTGTCCAATTTCCCCAGCACCATTTATTGAAGAGACTCTCTTTTTTCCATTGGATATTTTTTCCTGCTTTGTCAAAGATTATTTGACCACAGAGTTGAGGGTCCATATCTGGGCTCTCTAGTCTGTTCCATTGGTCTATGTGTCTGTTTTTGTGCCACTACCATGCTGTATTAGGGATCACAGCTTTGTATTAAAGCCTAAAATCAGGCAACGTGATGCCGCCAGTTTTGTTTTTCTTTTTCAACATTTCCCTGGCAATTCAGGGTCTTTTCTGGTTCCATACAAATGTTAGGATTGTTTGCTCCAGCACTTTGAAAAATGCCACTGGTATTTTGATAGGGACAGCACTGAAAGTATAGATTGTTCTGGGCAATGTTTATTCTTCTGACCCATGAGTATGGAATGTTTTTCCTTTTTTTGTGTCTTCTTCAATTTCTTTCATGAGTGTTCTGTACTTCCTAGAGTATAGATCCTTTATTTCTTTGGTTAGGTTTATTCCCAGGTATCTTATGATTTTTGGTGCTATTGTAAATGGAATCAATTCTCTAATTTCTCTTTCTACAGTTTCATTGTTAGTGTATAAGAAAGCAACTGATTTCTGTGCACCGATTTCATATCCTGCCACATTGTTGAATTGCTGTATGAGTTCTAGTAATTTGGGCATGGAGTTTCTTGGGTTTTCCACATAAAGTATGATGTCATCTGTGAAGAGAGAGAGTTTGACTTCTTCTTTGCCCATTTGAATACCTTTTATTTCTTTTTGTTGTCTGATTGCTGTTGCTAGGACTTCCAATGCTATGTTGAACAATAGTGGTGAGAGTGGGCATCCTTGTTGTGTTCCTGATCTCAAAGGGAAGGCTGTCAGCTTTTCCCCATTGAGAATGATATGGGCTGTGGGTTTTCCATAGAAGGATTTTATGAAGTTGAGGAATATTCCCTCTATCCCTATACTCTGAAGAGTTTAATCAGGAACGGATGCTGTATTTTGTCAAATGCTTTTTCTGCATCAATTGAGAGGACCATGTGGTTCTTCTTTCTTCTCTTATTAATTTGTTTTATCACATTGATTGATTTGCAAATGTTGAACCATGCTTGCATCTCAGGGATAAATCCCACCTTACTGTGATGGATAATCCTGTGAATGTACTGTTGGATTCTATTAACTAGGATCTTGTTAAGAATTTTGGCATCCATATTCATCAGGGATATTGGTCTGAAATTCTCCTTTTTGATGGGGTCTTTGCCTGGTTTGGGGATCAAGGTAATGCTGGCCTCATAGAATGAGTCTGGAAGTTTTCCTTCTGTTTCTATTTTTTGAAACAGTTTCAGGAGAATGTGTTATTTCTTCTTTGAATGTTTGGTATAATTCCCCAGGGAATCCATCAGGTTCTGGACTCCTGTTTTTTAGGAGATTTTTGATCACTGCTTCAATCTTGTTACTGGTTATTGGTCTATTCAGGTTGTCAATTTCTTCCTGTCTTGGTACTTTATAGGTTTCCAGGAATGCATCCATTTCTTCCAGGTTGCTTAATTTATTGGCATATAGCTGTTGATAATAATTACTGATAATTGTTTCCATTTCCTTGGTGTTACTCTCCTCTTTCATTCATAATTTTATTAATTTAGGTCCTTCTTCTTTTCTTTTGCATAAGTCTAGATAGTGGTTTATTGATCTTTTTTTATAATTATTTTTTTTTATTTTTTATTAATTTTTATTAACATATAATGTATTATTTGCCCCCGGGTACATGTCTGTGAATCTTCGGGCTTACACATTTCACAGCACTTAACAGCACATACCCTCCCCATTGTCCACAACCCAGCCACCCTATCCCTACCCCACCACCCCCCCCCAGCCACGGTTTATTGATCTTATTAACTCTTTCAAAGAACTAGCTTGTATTCCCTCTCTTGCTGTCTCTCTCTCTCTCTCTGTCAAATAAATAAATAAAATCTTTTTTTAAAAAATGAATCAATGAATGAATGAATGAATAAACTCTAGTCTGATATAAGTGTTGCTATTCCAGGTTTTTGACATTCATTTGCATGATATGTATTTCTCCATCACCTGACTTTCAATCTGCAGTTGTCTTTAGATCTAAAATCAGTCCCTTCTAGGCAGCATATAGCTGCGTCTTTAATTTTTAACCATTCTGACACCTTATGTATTGTGATTGAGTATTTAGTCTATTTACATTCAGAATAATTATTGATAGACATGTAATTATTGATGGATATGAAGATATATAATTATTGATAACATATAGGTAATTATTGATAGATAATTATTGATAGATATGTCATTTTATTCCTTGTTTTGCCATTGTTTCTGGAGATTTTCTCTATTCCTAGTCTTTGCCAGTTTTGGTCTTTTCTCACTCAGAGATTCCCCTTTAGTATTTCTTGTAGGACTGGTTTAATGTTCACAAACTCCTTTAGTTTTTGCTTGTCTGGGAAACTCTACCTTTCCTTCGATTCTGAATGATAGCCTTACTAGATACACTATTCTTGGCTACAGATTGTTCCCATTCAGCACATTGACTATATCATGACACTCTCTTCTGGATTGTCAAGTTTCTGTGGAAAGGTCTGCTGCCAACCTTATGGGTCTTCCCACATTCCATAAGCTAGAGAATGTGTCTTGCTGCTTTTAAGATTTTTTCTTTATCATTATATTTTGAAAATTTAACTATAATATTTCTTGGTGTTGGCTTGCTCTTGTTGATTCTGATGGGCGTTCTCTGTGCCTCCTGGAATTGGATGGCTCTGCCCTTCCCCACATTAAGAAAGTTTTCAGCTATTATTTCCTCAAATAAAACTTCTGCCCCATTTTTTTCTCTCTTCTTCTGGAACTCCTGTGATATGAATAGTTATGTGTTTGATGGAGTCATTGAGTTCCCTAAGTCTGCTCTCATGATCCATCATTCTTTCTTTTGTTCAGTTTCATTATTTTCCATAATTCTATCTTCTATATTACTTATTTGTTCCTCTGTTTCTTCCATCCTTGTGGCCATTACATCCAGTCAGTTTCAAAACTCTGATAGGGCATTTTTCATTTCTGCTCGATTGTTTTTTATCATCTCTGCAGTAAGGATATCCCTGATGTCTTCCATGTTTTTCTCAAGCCTAGCAAGTATCCTTATAATTGTTGCTTTAAATTCTGCATGAGGCATATTACTTATATCTGTTTCAATTAGATCTCTGGCCATGACCTTTTCTTGTTCTTTCTTTGGGGATGAATTCTGCCATCCTGACATTTTGTCTAGGTCTCTGTGTTCTTGTGTATGCTAGAAAATCCTGTTATGTTTCCTGTGCCTGTGAGTAATAGCTTTATGATGAAAAGGTCATACAACGACCGGTGTCTGGAACTTCAGGAAGTATCTCTGGTGTGTACTGCATGGACTCTGCTGCTGTGTTTTGGGTGCTCTATCCCTCAGGTCAGTCTTCTGAAGAGGTTCCCTTTGCCTGCAGTAGACAATGTTTGGATCTTGGCCGGAATGCAGTTAGTTTTACTAGGTGTGCTCTGGTCTGCTCTTTAGATGAGACCTGATTCTATTTTTACTGGAATGGAAGCTTTGCAGAACCCTATGGTCAGTAGACATGGTGTGTGTGTGGGGGGGGGGTTGTGCTGGTCTTCTGGGGAAGGGGCCTGCTGCACTGATCCTTAGGCACACTTGCTCAAGAAAAGCACTATAGCCCTGCACAAGTGCGCAGGACCTGGTGTAAGCAGGTTAGGCAGCCAGTGTTGGTGCTATGCTGAGGGCAAAGAAGGAATGTCAGCAGTAGCTCCTTTGTCCTCAGAGAGGGGAGTCCATACTTGCTGCTCTAAGGGAAACCCCCTCAGAAGAACAAATAATTTCCCATCATGCATCCTAGGCATCTTTCAGGTCACTATTTTCACACTATCTATCTCAGGTTGCTTGCCTGCTTGGAGCAGTGCAGTGCACTTTGGGTTCTATCCCAGCCAAGACTGCTGACTTTTAAAATCCCAATCTTTGGGAACCTGGTGTGACAGGGACCTGCACTGGCCTTCTAGGTGAGGGGTTTGCCACACTAGGACCAATGCATGTTTGACCCAGAAAGGCAGTCATGCCAGAGCCCAAAGATGTGGGATTTGGAGCAAAGCAGGCTAAACAGCCAGTGTCCGGGTTAGCCTACCTCAGAAGGTGTCTCTGTGCCTATGTTGAGGAGCAGAAGAGAGAAATGGTGCCTACAGGCTCTTTTTCCCACAGATAAGCTCCAAGAAGAGGGACCAGTCCCCTCTCCTTTGTACCTTAGATGATCCTCAGTTTATGCCATCTGCCCCAGGGTTGCTTGCCTGCCTTCTCTCCAGGAGTCTCAGGTCTCTATCCTAGCCAAACCCACAGATCTCCAAAACTCCAGTCTTCAAGCCTGGCTGGTTGCAAAAACTCAAAATTCAGCCTCTCTTGTTCTCCCAGCCAATAGCTTTGAGTAAGTGTTCTCCTTAGGAATATTCCTGTGCACTCCATTCTCTCCTGCTTTTCTCCATCCAGGGCTCCCTCCCCTCTACAACGCATATGATCTGTTGCTCCCCCAAACCACATCTCCACATTTCCTACCTTCCTCAATGTGACCTCTTCTCTCCCTCTAGCTGTGCAGTTTGTTCTATCAGCCCTAAGGTTGATTTCTTGGGTATTCAGAATGATTTGATATTTATCTAGCTGTGTTTGAGGGACAAGGCAAGGTTAGGGTCCTCATACTATGCCACCAACTTAGCTCCCCTCTCTATATATCACATTTTTATACATTCATCTATTGTGGACACTTGGATTGCATTCATATTTTGACTATTGTAAATAATGCTTCAATAAACATAGAAGTGCATATATCTTTTTATTAATGTTTTCATTTTGGGGGGTAAATACCCAATAGTGGAATTACCGGATTATATGGTAATTCTAGTTTTAAGTTTTTGAGGAAACTCCATACTATTTTTCACAGTGGATGCATCAATTTACATTCTAACAACAATGCATGACAGTTCTGTTTTCCTCACATCATCACCAACACTTGTTATTTCTTGTGTTTTTAATTTTAGCCATTCTGACAGGTGTCAAGTGAAGGAAACTTCCAAATTCATTCTATGAGGCCAGCATTACCCTGCTACCAAAATCGGATAAAAAAAACTACCAAAAAAAAGATTACAAGCCAATATCTTTGATAAATGAAGATGTAAAAATTTTCAACAAAATATTAGCAAACTGAATCCAACAATACATTAAAAACTATTTACCATGATCAAGTGAGATTTAGTCCAGTGATGCAAGGGTTATTCAGTATTTGCAAATCAATCAACATGATACATCATACTAACAAGAGAAAGGATAAAAACCATAATATCCTCTCAATAGATGCAGAAAAAGCATTTGGCAAATTACAATAGCCATTCATGATAAAAACTCTCAACAAAGTAGATCTAGAGGAAAAATACTTCAAAATAATATGTCTTGTAATTTTTTTTGTTGAAAGGTGGACATGTTGTACTGGATGAAAGGAACTGTGGTAAATAGGCCCTTAGTAAAATAGTAGTAAGGTTGGGAGGAGGAGGAAAGTTGTTCTATAGTCCTATGATTAGGTCTCAATCTTTTATTCAACCTACACTTCTAAACTGTGAACTTCACCAGTGTTTCTCAGTACCCCCCTCCCCCCCGTTAGGTGGGACAAGAGGGCTAGAGGAGACTGGAGTTGGGTATTTCCCTTTTCCCACATGGAAGATGAGTGCTGGCTAGAGTTGGATAGTTCTGTTCTCCTGGTAATTTAGGTTCTGCTAATATCCCAGCAGGTTAGGCTCTGGTTAAGTAATTTGTCCTGAAGGCATAGGCATACCTTCAGAGTGCTCTGGTATATTTCAGGATGGTTCCTTTTCCTCCTCTCTTGCTGGAAGTGCAAAGGATTTTTTCCTGATGTTTACTGTGATAATTGATAGAACTCCTAGAACTAAAATTCTCAGAAGCATAAGGGTCCTACTATGACTTGGTCCCCCTGGGATTTTTAACTCTCAGACTTGTCACTCTAAGTCTCCAGTAATTCACCAATTAAAGTTCAGATTTCCTACCCTGGCACTGGCTCCCACAGAGATGTCTACTTATTAGTCTCTGTTCTGGTAGGTTGTGAGTGTCTGTTTCTACCTGTCTATCTGTCTGTCCAATTTTGGAGGCAGCAATCTTCCCAGTGATCTCGCTCCTCTGACAGTTCAAAGAGGAGTTGTTGATTTTTCAGTTTCTTCATCTTTTTACTTCCTAGGATGGTGTGGTGACTTCTAAGCTCCTTATATACTGGACTGGAAACTAGAAATCCTATGTGTTAATTTAAAATATAAAATTTTGAAAAGAAAGAAATTCTCAGCCACTCCTATAGTCCAATGATGCCTCATTGCCTTGTACAAATAATGGTGAGAGGCATGATTGGGCTTGAGACAAGGGTTACAAACTTGCAACGATAGCCTGTGTGCCCCAAATTTGTCGTATGTTCTTGATCACTTTGGGGGTTGCTATTCAAATATTGTAGGAACTTTGTCCACTGTTAACTAAACCAATGGTTCCCAAAACTCAGTGGCTTCAGAACTATTTTAAAATAATTAAAATCAATTCTGGTCTCTGTCCCCAGAATTTCTGATTTAGGAGGTCTAAATTAAGCCCAAGGATTTCTTTGTTTGTCTTTGTATTTCCTTTTTTGGGCTGTGTTGTTGTTGAGGTTTTTTTGTTATTGTTTTGTTTTGCTTTTCAGCCATTCTGATGCACAGCAAGATTTAAAAATTGCTACTCTTCTCAGAAATCTAAAATTCAAATTCCAAGCCTTCAATGTGCATTTCTTCAGTACGACCTGCAGGTGGTGCTGCTGTAGTATCTCAGTATAACTCAGCTCCGCAACTAAAAGGGAAAACAGGTTTAGGGAGGAAATTAATATAAATTTAGGGCCCTAGATCCAAAAAGAATAAAAGATCTCATTGTTTAGGTGACAGAACAATAAAGGTTAATTCATACCAATTATATTACTAACCAGTGGTTCTGAAATGACATTTTTAACCCCTTTTTTATTTTATTTTATTTTATTTTAATTTTATTTTTTCAGTGTTACAAGATTCATTGTTGCACAATGATTTTTTTAACCCCTCTAACTCTATCCGTAGGTACCCAGCAGGTTCAGGTTTATAAATACCTAGGCTCCTCTTATAACACCATTGCCTTCAACCACTGGAGAAGAAATGCCATAACTGGCATCTTCTCTTTTAATCTTTTACCAAAAAAAAAAAAAGCCAATGCCCGTGGAGGAATTTGAAGATTTAATAAACCTCTGCCATAGATTTTATACATGGGTAGTTTTGTCTAGACTCCAAAATCAGAGTGTAAGTATGTTCACTTTTCAAAGATGAGCATCCTGACTATAAGATCCAAAAATCAGGAGTGCCTGGATATCTAAGTTGTTTGAGTGTCTGACTCTTGATTTCAGCTCAGATCCCCACATTGGGTTCTATTCTCAGTGCAGAGTCTGCTTGAGATTCTCTCCTTCTCCCTGTGCCTCTCTCTCTCTCTAAAAATAAATAAATAAAATCTTTATTTTATAAAAAAAAAAAGACCTGAAAATCAGTTGAAGTTCTGATGAGGACTAGAATTTCCATTTCCTGTTTTAAAAACATCTCTTAAGTAGGTGATAATTTACTTGGCAAAGTGGGTTATCTGGTCACAAACATGGTCCTAAGGTGGTAATGTTGGCAACACTTAGAGATGAAGTTCAGGGTCTCAGCTGCTCTAGGCAATGATGTTTATAGGTCTCAAGATAAATATGCCTAAGGTCAAGCAGGCACATGGTCAGGGATTGATGGTTTATATCATCTCTGAGCTTCAAGACTATAGGTGCTATCAGAAGCAAATGCCCTTCAGTAAAGCAGAGCTTCCCAACATGTGAGCTGAAACAGATATTAATCCCCTCAGCCTTAGGTGGCTGGGCAGAGCCTGAGGCAGCTGGAGCTTGGAGCAGTCAACTCTATGAGTAGTCTCTATTTGACCTACTGCACTATACAAATGTTATCATTTTCTATGTGCACTTTGGCATGAGAAAGATTGGGATTTTTAAAATAAATTCTTTTTTATTTATTTATTTATTTATTTATTTATTCTTTATTTTTATTTATTTATTTTAAAAATAAATTCCTGGGACTAGGGCAAGCCTGGGCCAGGTCAGTAGCTGGGCCTTACTAGACCCAATTCCCCAATATTCTCAAAGACCAAGCATATATATTTTTAACTGGGTACCACTACCCTCTCTACAGTTTCTTTGACAACCAGGACATCTCCTGACTCAATGTGAGGCTCAGATAAAATTAAGGTTATACTTGAGCCTACCCCATTTTCCTTTCACGAGCAGTTAGAGTATTTTCCAGATGTGGTTTCAGGCCATGCAGCACAGTGTCCTCTTGTGGCCTGCCCAATAAGCTGCTATCAACTAAGGATGTTTCTCTCTCTAACCTATGTCCTCATGCACTGTCTCAGGTGTATTCTGTAGTCTCTATATCAGTATGACCAAGAGAGAAAGTCAAGTGACCAGCAGGTTACTAACTCTAGTGTGGCCAAGTATATGGCTGTTTCAGTGGTCTAAGCTAGTTTGTCTCAGATAAGACTCCTTCTTGGAAGCATAGCCTCAGGGTAAGATTTTCATATATGTAGACAGGTCAGTAGAATGTGATGGAATAATGACTTACTGACCTTTACCCGTAGTAAAGGCAGAAAAGAGTGGTACTGGCATGTTCTATCAAGATATGGATGTAATGTGGCTAGAAATATCATGGAATCTTTTCTGAGGAGGCTACCTATGTGTAAGGAACAAACTGTCTTTCCATTACAGTAATCCCCCCTTATCCACAGGAGCTACGTTCTACGATCCCTAATGGATGCCTGAAACCATGAAATAGTACTGAACCTATATATACTATGCTTTTTCCCTGTACATACATACCTATGATAAAGTTTAATTGATAAATTAGGCATAGTAAGAGATTAACAACAATAACTAATAATAAAATGTAACAATTATAACTATACTGTTATAAAACATATCAATGTGGGTCTCTCCCTCTAAATATCATATTGTATTGTACTCACTCTTCTTGTGATGATGTGAATGATAAAATGACTATGTAATGAAAGGAAATGAGGTGAATGATGTAGGCATTGTAACTAGTAGCATTAGACTACTTTTGACCTTCTGACCATCCATGAGGAGGATCATCTACTTCCAGACCACTCTTGACTACAGGTAATTGAAACTGCAGAAGAGAGGACTACTGTACCTATCTGTCTCTCAACTACACCCCCTTAGGAGGTTACTAGATCCATGATAAATGCCACTAACCCAGAAAGTCCACAGAAGTCTATAGCAATAGAGACAAAGCCCAAAGGATTAGCTTGAGTCCAGGGATCATTAGGACTGTGAACACAAGGTGAAAAGCTCTGCCCTGGACTTTCCTCTTGGAGAAAATGTAACTTCCCTCCATCATTTGAAATCTTCAGTAAAGTCCAATATGCACATTCAGCCTTTTGTGGTAAACTGCATTGAAAAAAGGGATACAGCTTTAAGGGGAAGTGTCCTGTGCCTTGTCTTCCCACTCAGTGAGGCCTCTGCAAAGGTATCAACATTAACCCAGAGGTAACTATAGTTCAGGACGTACAAGTGGTGACAGGGTGAAGAAAAGGGAAAGAGTAGCAAGGATAAACATGTGGAACAGAAAAACAGTACTCAGTGTACAATTCTGTGGTAGACAGACAAACCTCCTTTCCCCCCCTCAAAATATGCCAGAGGGTATGCTTCTTGAAGGAACTTTGATATTGAAATCTTTATGTAGTTCTTATTTTAAATGATGGCTTTATTGATATATAATTCACATACCATAAAAACTCACCAGTTTCAAGTGTACAATTCAGTGGTTTTCAGTATATCAACAAAGTTGTGCAACCATCACAACAATCAACTTTAAAATATTTTCATTTCTTCCTAAAGAAACCCCATGTTCATTGGTAATCATTCCCCATGACACCACTAATCAACTTTCTGTCTTATCTCTATGGATTTTCCTTTCCTGGACAATTCATATAAATGCGGTCGTACAATATGTGGCCTTTGTGACTTGTTTCTTTCACTTAGCATAATGTTTTCAAGGTTCAGGCATGTTGTACCATGTATCAGTACTTTATCCCTTTTTATGGCCAAGTAATATTTCATTTTAAAGATATACCACTTTTGTTTATCCATTCATCTTTTGATGGACATTTGGATTGTTCACACTATTTGGTTATTATGAATAGTGGTGTCATAAATATTAGTGTACAAGTCTTTGGGCATATATTTTTATTTCTCTTAAGTAGATACTAAAGAGAGGAATTGTTAGGTTATACGATGACTCGATATTTAACTTTTTGAGAAACTGCCAGGCATTTTTTCTTTTCTAAAGTTATTATGTATATCTAGTGCTTTTATGATCATAAAAAAATTCTCAGTAGACAGTTAAAACCGGAAAAGCTATAACCATCTGTAACCAGCTGTTTCTGTAACCATCAAATACTAACTGACTCAGAAAATCACTCCAAGATCATCTTACACTTTCTTCACACTTTTCCTTTTGTCTGACTCCTAGTTTCTGTCTTACTGGTATTATAACTAAATGAAGGTCATTATGCTTAGAGCAAAGGCGGGGGTTGCAAAGGCCTTCAGGTTTGAAAGTATACTTGCTCAGGTCAAGGGACAATAGCAAGCAGATCTATGTGGCTGGAGAAGAGCAAGAAAACAAGTGAGAGTGGTAGATTAAGTCAGAAAGAAAACAATGACAGTCAAGGAAGGCATCTCCGATAAGGCAGTATTTAAGCAGATATCTGGAAGGAAAAATTCCAGACAAAAGGAACAACCAGTACAAAGGCCCTGTGGTGGGAACATGTTTGGCTTGTTTGAGGAATAGCCAAGGAACCTGAGGCATGCCTAGAGAACAGTAAGTGAAGTCGAGAGTGATAGGTGAGGAAGGCAGAGAGGCATGGGGTGGGGCAGATGTTGTAGAGTCTTGAAGGCTATTGAGAGGGTATTTACCCTCAGAGAAATAGCAATGGGAGAGTTTTAAGGAAAGAACATCATGTGACTTACCTTTTAGAAGAATCTTTCTGGCTGCTGTGTAAGGGGAGGCTCCAGAGATAACCGAGGCTCTTGAACAACCCTGATTTTCTGAACCAACTGAAAGGAACCCTAAGCTTTACAAAGCCTGACACCCAGGGTATGTACAGCTACATCAGCTAGAGGTGTTTTGTTTTTGCTTTTGTTTTTTACTACCTTAATTATTTAACATACTTTAGTATCTCCCCATCATACTCAGTAAATTCCAGTGTCCTTGCCTAGTGATTTCTTTGTCCTCTTCACCTCCTACTTCCCCCTTCTTCTCTCTGCTCCAGCCACATTGGGCTGCCCTCTTAGTTGTCCTGCCCCCACCTCCCACACACACATTCATCAGGTTTAGGTTTCCTTTCCTAAAGCCTTTGCACTTGTTCCTTTTGCTGGAATGATCTTTTCTAAGCCTTTTCAATAACTTGCTTCTTATTAGTATTCAGATCTTAGCCAAAATGTCACCTTTTCAGAGAAGCTTCCCCGACCTTTCACTATAAAGTAGCCCCCACAGTACCCAACTTTCTTCCTTCTCAGAACTTATCTATCTTTGTAATTATATCTACTATTTACTTACTGTCTAAATTCATCACTAATATGTGGGCTCCATAAAGATAAGGGCTTTATTTTATTCAGTGTTGTATTCCCAAGAACCTAGGACAGTATTGGTACATAGTAAACAATAAATGCTTGCCGAACAGATGAATGTAAGAAAATCAAGCCTTCCTCCTCTTAATTTCTCTACTACTGTAGAGATAAATTAGCTTTCTTGAAAGAAAATGTACAAAAAGTAAAGGAGGCTAAAAATAAAACAAAGGAAATGCAAAAAGTATAGCAGAGTTTTACAATAAAGCATGGGTCAGTAAAAGAGTTAGTGAGACTGCATCTACCTGAAACCAACAGGTAACATCATACTTAATGGTGAAAGACTGAAAGCTTCCTGCTAAAGCCAAGGACAAGACACAAATGTCCACTCTTGCTAATTTTTTCCAACACTGTACTATAAGTTCTAGGGAAATAAGGAAAGAAAACTGAATAAAAGACATACAGATTGGAAAAGAAGAAGTAAAATTACCTCTATTTGCAGATGACATGATCTTGCATATAGAAAATCCTAAAGAATCCACTAAAGAACTATCAGACCAATAAACAAGTTGAACAAGGTTGTAGGCAGCTTCCAGGGCAAGAAAGGCTGGCAAATGGGGTTTCCTGCCCCTCCCAAAACTGATACAGTAACCCACACACGTCCTCGGGTACCATTTTCATGGAATGAAACAGTCTAGACAGACAAAAACTCTTTCTGCCTTCCTGCAAGTTTCTCCCCTGCTCCATCTCCATTACCCTTTTGTGAAAAGGTTGAAGGATTATATTCTCATATCCTGTGTGCCCTGTTAGCTGTGCCAGCCAAGCTAATCTGTAGTCGGAGAATAGTTATCTCAGGATAAGGAATCGGGACTCTGCAATGTATCTTTTCCTAAGCTTTTGTATTTTTTCTCCCTCTCTCCGGTTTGTTTTTCACTTGGTTTCCTAGCAAATTTCCTTTTGAGAAATTCCAATATTGTCTCATCTGAACCGAAGGAAATAGGATTTGTCTACATCTCAGCTGCTGCAGGGCTAGCTTGGGAGGTCAGAGGTCCCTTGAGGCCAGGTGTGGGGGTGGCTGAAGCCAGCACAGCTGGAGATGCTGGGAAGAGTTGGAGCTGTGCAGATTTGTGGGGTTTTTGTTTTTTGGGTGTTTTTTTTTTTTTTTTTTTTTTTTTTTTTTTTTTTTTGGATGATGGCTTAAGATACTGAAATGATAGGCTTTTGGCTAAGGATCGAGTGCATCTCACTAGGGAAGAATGTGGTTGCCTGGAGACTTGCCGATCTGATCAAGATGACTTTAACTGGAAATGGGGGTGGGGTGCAAAACGTGCCCATATCAGACCATAAGGCCAGATACTATGGACAACAGCAGGCATGTCAGCGACAGAAAAATAATAGTGAGAGACACCCAGTGATTAGTAGAAGAAAATGACTGGGAAGGAAATTGGGAATTTCCAGCTTCAGCTTCAACTTCCAGCTTCAACTGTCAATGTGCCAGTGTGAAAAGTGAGAGCAGAAAACAAAGAAAATTGGAATTTGTAATATAAAGAAGTAAAAATAAATCAAAGATATAACTAAGACTTAGAAGAAAGGGATTCACAACTGAAATATACTCATGGGCACTTCTAAAGACACACATCTGTTAGGAGGATTCAGGTTACCCACCAGTAGGAAAATGGCCCTTTGTCTACCTGCTCTAACTTTGTGGCATCCCAAGGGTCAGATTAAGAACAGAGAATCAGGAGAAGAAGTACTAAGGGAAATCCAAGAATTGTGGAAATTCACCCTCACTCATGATAGGCCAGTGAACAAGTCAGACAAAATTTCTGTTCTCATGGAGGTAGTACTGAGGGTAAATAGACAATAAACACATAAGCAAGTAAATTAACATATAAAAGATAATTTCAGATAGTGAAAAGTTCACAGGAAAAATAAAACTGATAGACTGTGAAAGACAGAGAGGAACAATTATAGTTTGGGTGGTCTTGCATGGCCTATCTGCAGAGGTGATTTTTTAACTGGAATAAGATCAAAAAGGGGGGTGAACTCTGCAAACATTTAAGGGAAGAGCATGCAAGCAGAGGAAACAACAAAGGCAGGACTTGCAGCAGGAACAAGTTGGACCTGTTGAAGAAAATGGAAGATGGCCATTATCTCAGTTTTAGTTCTCTCAGATGCAGACCCTAGGACAAGAATTTGAGTGCAGGTAGTTTATTGGGAGATGTGGGGAATGCCAGTAAGTCAGTGGGAAAATGATACAGAGAAAGAAAGGTAGCTGGTAAAGTGTATGTTAATAAGCTGGCTACACAGTGGGTAACAGTCTTCATACCTCAGATAAATGCTTGGAAGTGGACAAAACATGTCTCGAAATTACCCCACTCAAGGAGTAAGAGAGTTGAAGTACTTATGCTCCAACTCCCAGAGTTATTGGTTGATCGTTGTTCTCCATGAGCAGAGTGACCTTCCAAGCCTCCAGAAAAAGCAGCCAAGAACAAAGATATAGACATTGGTCAATAGAAAGTAAAAGTAGACTGAAATGACAGATCTGAGAGATATGAGAAAGCACTGACAGTGTTTGCTATACCTAGGGAGCCTCGGGGCATAGTCAGAAAAACAGCAAGCTGGAGAATTAACCAGGGGCCCGATCATCTAGGACCAAGGCTAGTTGCAAACTCAAGGCTGATAGAGGAGTGTGATTTAGCCTGAATAATATTTTTTTGTTAGTATTTACTTTGATTTTGTTTTAATTTGCCAATAATTAAAAATCAGATCTCACATCTAGACCTGGATTTCCAGTTCTCTTGGGGAAAAAAATGTAAAGATCTGATAACAATGAGTCCTCATTTGGCAAAGTGACAATCTGTTGGAACTGAGTAGCAGATCCCCATTTACAGAACGGCCATGGGCTATCCACTTAACTAGTCCTCTTCAGGTTGTGGATCAGTGCCTAGGCATTGTAGAACGTGAGAAAGGGTTAGGGTTTCATCCTAGGAGTATGAGCAGGTTTTAAGCTGGAGATTGATACAATCAATTCTATGTGCAGAAAGAGTCAAGAGTAGGAGCAGATAAATAAGCAAGGAGGCTGTGGGAATAGCCTGGGCGGAAGATAGTGGGGTCTTAGAATTGGGTTATAGTAGAGAAGAAAAGCAATGAAAGAATTCTGATTATAATTTCAAATGGATTTGAAAGAATGTACTGATGTAAAGAAAAGGAAGCAGGAAGGATCACACTCATATTTCTGGCTTTAGTGTATATGTGTATAGTACTACAACTCACTGAGATTGGGAAGACTTGGAGGAACTGGTTTGAAGGGAAAACCAGAAGTTCTATTTTGAAAATATTATAGTTGAGATGCCTGTTAGATATCCAGGTGAAAATGTGAAACAGGATATATGAGGTATCTCTTAGATATGAGGGGTGAGGTCAGGGAGACAAATTTGGGAGTTACCAGAATACAGAAATAGGAATACACCTTCCATTTCTGGGAACATTGTATATGAGCTATATCGACAATAACTTCCTCCTACAAAACACACAGAAATGCTGGATAAAAGATAACAAATATTCTTTTAAATACATTCCTGAGCTTAAAAGGAACCAAATGAAATCCCAAGAACCAAAATAGAAGCTAAGCTTAAAAGAAGAGCCCTGGCTTGGTGCTGCTTTATGAACACCCCGGCAGCAACTATGCTAGCCAAGTAGAGATTGAAGAATTTGGAGTTTGTTTGTTTGGGACCCTTTTTGGTTGAAGGAGAGGTGCACCAGCAAACATCACATTATCCTTAAAAAAAAATAAAGGCCCTATGCAGTTTTGTCTTTGGATTTACTTTTAGTATCACCTAAATTTTAAGTAATTATATAACCAATTTTAAAGTTAGATATCAATAAAATTTAAAACAACAAATAATTTAACGTTAAAATACTAATGTCCTCTCATGACTTGTTTTTTCCATATCCAAACCTGAATGAAGCACACTAATTTTTCTATTTTCCAATCCAATTTTTAAGGTAAATTTTTACTGAAGTGTAGTATGAACAGAAAAGTACACATATCTTAGTGTTTGGCTTGATGAGTTTTCTTAAAGAGGGCACATTCTATAACCAACACCCAGATCAAGAAACAGAACATTACTCCAGAACTTCTTCCACCTTATATCCTGTTCCTGGTCACTATTTCCCAAAGGTGATGATATCCTAACTTCTAACAGCATAGATTAATTTTATCTGTTTTAGAACTTTATAGAATGGAATCATATTTCATGTCTGGCCTCTTTCACCCAATATTGCATTTGTGAGAATCATACATCCATGTTGTAGTGTACGGCAATAATCCATTGATTCTCCATTCCTGTATAGCATCCTCTAGTGTGGGCATACAATTTATCGATTCAACTATTGATGGACATTTGGGTTGTAAACATTGTCTTTTGTCTTATACATGTCTATTGATGGACATATATATATGATTTCTATTGGGCACATACCTAGAAGTGGAAATGTTAAGTGATAAGATATGAATATATTGCACTTTAGTATATACAGCCAGTTTTCCAAAGTGTTGTACACTTTGTACAAATTGACCCTCCCACTAGCAGTGTATAAGAGTTATAATTGCCCTACTTAATTTTAGAATTGTCAGCACTTAATTTTTTTATTATTCTTTTGCATTTTGCCATTCTAATAGGTATGAATAAGTATCACATTGTGGTTTTAATTCACATTTCCCTGATGACTAATAAAGTTAAGCACATTTTCCTATGTTTACTGGCCATTCAGATATTTTCATTTTTCTTTTAGGTTACCTTCCTTTTACTTATTGATGTGAAAGATAGATAGATAGATAGATAGATAGATAGATAGATAGATAGATAGATAATAGATACAAAATCTTTTGTTGGATGTATGTAACACTTTTAATAAACAGAGATTCTTAATTTTAATATAATGCAATGTAACAATACTTTCTTATATGTTTAGCACTCTCAGGTCCTTATCATACCATCTTTGCTTATCTTACCAATTTTCCCACTGACCTCCTGGTATTCCCTACATCTCCCAATAAACCAACTGCACTCAAATTCTTGTCTCAGCGTCTGCATCTGAGAGAACTAAAAACTGAGATAATGGCCATCTTCCATTTTCTCCAATGGGACAAGCTTGTTCATTATATATTTTAGATATTAACCCCTTATCAGATATATCATTTGCAAATATCTTCTCCCATTCAGTAGGTAGCCTTTTTGTTCTGTTGATGGTTTCCTTTGCTGCGAAGAACCTTTTTTATTTTGATGTAGTCCCAATAGTTTGTTTTTGTTTTTGTTTTCCTTGCCTTAGGAGACACATCTAGAAAAATGCTACAGCCGATGTCAGAGAAATTACTGCCTGTGCTCTCTCCTAGGATTTTTATGGTTTCAGGTCTCACATTTAGGTCTGGTTTTTTTTTTTCCCCCAAATACGTTTATTTTATTTTTTCAGTGTTACAAGATTAATTCTTCAGGCACCACACCCAGTGTTCCATGCAATACGTGCCTTCCTCAATATCCACCACCAGGCTCGCCCAATCCCTCACCCCCTCCCCTCCAAAACCCTCAGTTTGTTGCTCAGAGTCCACAGTCTCTCATGGTTCATCGCCCCCTGATTTCCCCCTATTCACCCTTCCTTTCCTTCCCACAATGTCCTCCATGTTTTTCCTTATGCTCCACACGTAAGTGAGACCATAAGATAATTGACTCTCTCCACTTGACTTATTTCACATTTAGGTCTTTAATCCATTTTGAGTTTATTTTTGTGTATAGTGTAAGAAAGTGGTCCAGTTTCATTCTTTTGCATGTGGCTGTCTAGTTTTCCTGATACCATTTGTTGAAGAGACTGTCTCTTCCATTGCATATTCTTGTGCAATGCTATTTTTATCTGCTGGTTTTAGTTGGTGCTGCTGGAGCTTCCACTGGCTTCTGCTGGTGATGCTGAGTAGGCAGAAGGAATTTCCCCAGGGCATCGCACAAGGGTGAAGAGTACCTCCTGTGCTATGCCACTTGTGGTGGAATCCCCCTTGCCCAGGCCACCCAGCTACCTTGGTGGGGGCTGGGAGTACCAGGCCTGCTGGGGATACTTCTTCTGGCCCCTTATTGTCAACTTATCTTCCCTGTTGATGCTGTCAGTTTCAATCTGGAGTTGTCATCAGGGTTCCCATTCCATCTGGGAAAAGACTGAATCTACTTGGGCTTCCTTTTCTTGCTATGTAGGGAATCAGTAGACATTAGGCATGGGTAGCCTTCTTCTTTTGGGGTCATAGTATGTCCTGTCAAGATTGCCTCCAATCCTGGGGTCTTTTTCCACTTTTCAGAATTCTCTTTTGATTCCCTCTTGCATTATTTCCTGGGTTTATCTCGTCATTGAGTCTATGTCATCTTGTTTAGGAGAAGTAAGTCTATGTCATCTTAGTCCCCTCTCCTCTCCCATTTGTTTTCTTCTAATCTTTTCTATTTTTTTTGTTGAGATTTTCTATTCATTCAATTATTTAGCCATCTTTTTCCTTTTCTGTTTATAAAAATCCCTTTAAATTCTTTCTTTACCAATTCCAAAATATGACTTATGTCAGGTTGGTTTGTATTATCTTCTGTTTCTCTTGACAGTGGGTCACATTTTCTTTTCTTCACATGTTGACTAATTTTTATTTTATCTTTGACTTAATGAATTATACAGTGTAGAGGCTATTGATTTTGTTTTATCCTCTAAAGTGTGATTTTTGTTCTAGTGGACAGATAAGTCACTGGTTGATAATATTGAACTGGTGGGGGCATGATTTTATGCTTTATTTTAGGGTGTATCTGTTTCAATTTTGCCCTTAGTCTTAGGGTAATTCCCTTATCTTTGGATATAGTCTCCACTTCAAAGTCAATTGTCTTCTGGGATTTCAGTGGTAACTTTTAAGTATTTGCTCATTTTACTTGGCAGTACTCAAACTGTAAACTCTATCTTCCCTGCAGTGGGCTATTGTTTTTTGCCAGGTCCTTGGAGTACCCCCAACCATGTGAGGTTCAGGGTTAATCAAGGATTTTAGGAGCTCCCTCCATAGTTCCCTTTTTACCAAACTTCTCTTTGCAATTAGCTGCTCTGGCAAGTACAAACTCTGTTTTCTTACACTTCAAGCAAAAATGGTATGACTTTCTGCTTGAATTCAAGCCATTCTGTGACATAAGAACTGAGGATTGGTCTCAGGGGATAGGACATATAATTTTTGAATCTCAACCTGTGAGATTCTTTTCTTTTTTAAGAGTCAGATCTCTTCCAGTTTCTGCCTGGTTTTGTTCATTCAATCTACAATGCATTCAAGTAGTTGGTCATTTTCTTTCTTTTTTTTTAGTTGGTCATTTTTCAGATTGTAGTTTAAAAAAGATTTGTCTAGAGTTTATCATTGTTATGTGTGGGAAGGCTAATCTGATACAACCTACTCTGCTATTACTGGAGCCCAGACTCTCCTTGCCCTCACTTTTAACTCAGGGCCTCATTATCTCTGATCTAGGTTATTGTAATAGACGCCACACTGGCTCCATGCCTCCGGGTGCTCTCGTAATCCATGCTGTGTATTCAACTGTCAGAATGATTTTTGAACATACAAATCTGATCCTGGTATCTTCTGATTACAATTCTTAAGTGCCCTTCAACATACAAAATAAAGTCAAAATTCTTTAGCATGACTAGGTTTGTGCCTATCTCTTCAGCTTCATATTTGGATAGCTGTTCATCCACCTTAATATCTATGCTATAACCATACTGAATTACTTGCAGTTTCTCTATTATATACTGCTATCTTGTTCTAGGATTTTTGAACCTCGTCTTCTCCTTGATACTAAAATGAAAAAATTGAAGAAAATATATTATGATAATAATGATAACAGACAACATTTATTGAGGGCATTTTATGTGACGAGTGCCACACACCAGGTGCCACACCAGTATTGTCTTATTTAGTTTTTGCAACAACCTTATGAAGTACATACCATTGGAATCCTCATTTTGCAAATGATAAAATTGGCTCAGAGATGGTACAGAATAGAGCACGATTATTCTAGAATCAGACTCTGCTCTACTGTCTCCCACTCAAGCCAAGTATACTTATAGGACTTAGAAATGAAAGAACTAAAGTTGCCCTTGAGAGTTAAAGTGTTGAATTAACAGAAGATGAATATTAACAGAGATGTGCTATGACATCTTAATAAGACAGAATGGCTCCCTTGTCAGCAAGGCTTGACTGTAACCTGATGGAAGTCATTGGCATATCTAAAGAAATAATGTGTCAAACAGAAGGGCAGCTGGTCACCTATGAATGCATACATAGAAAAAGCCACAGAGGCAAACATGAGCTGCTCCCTCCAGACACTTTCCAAAGCATATAATATCTCAGCCTAAAGATCTAAATCTGATAACCAGCATACTTATTGCGGTGAGAGAGGTATCCAGTTTCTTGGCCAAATATTTTTATATATTTAAATCATATAACTAGTTTCCTTCACTTTTATTCCACGCTCATAAGTTTCCTGTTATAATTTTGACTTCTACTTGTCCTTGCCTACAGGTTATAAAATGCACAGATAAGGTTTACATGTATGTTTTGCAACCATGAGGGGAACTGCACTAAGAGAACATGCTGAGGATGGTATCATGGCTAGGATGGCAGGGAAAAAGACAGACATATTCTGGAGCTGATATTACAGTCACTGAATTAATCAGCCTGGAACCATCCCTTCACTAGAGCTCTTGTTGTGGGTGAGCAAGTACACGTTCTTTATTGTTTACATCAATTGACTTGACATTTTCTGTTGTATGCTGCCAAAAGCAACCCAACTTATGGAATGAGGCAAATGCCATTCTTTAATGAGTGTGGGCAGAGGGGAAGTTACTGGGATATTGGCAGATGACAGAAGTGAGTTGGAGGAAGGGCAATATTATTCATGGCACAAGCAGGGATTTTTACATAGGGATTGAAAACAATGGCTCATACGGGGAAATGGAGAGCAAGAAGCATACCACCTCACATTACTAATGTATGTCCTATAAAAGAAAAGCCACCCATAGGAAAACTGGTGTGCTAAGGGACCATCTAGATTGTAGTTAGGGCAGGAGATTGATGGAATGTTTGAAGAAAGAGTTGAGCAGATTTGGCTAATCAAAGGTGTGAGTTCCAGAGGGTACAGTAGAAAGGTGTAGGCTAGATGAAAAGAGGGGAGATGTTCAACATCTGATTGGTTAAGAGGAAGTATGGAGTAATACAGGGAAAGCATCCTGGTGATAATATTACCTGTTTCCTATCAGTTTAATTCCGTGTTCTTCTTCTATAAATGGTATTACTCAACTGTCTTTGCCAACTGGCTTTGGCTAATGGAAAACACTGATTGAAATTGGAGCATGGAAGGAAGTATAAACAAGAGTGTTCTCCCCTCTCTTTCCTTTAAGGAGCATTTTCTGGCAATGGCTGCATCTTCCTCCATTGTTTCAGCTCCCCATCAGGTATTTCCATCACAATCCCAGATTCCACCAGTTGGCCTTGGCTTTACCTAATCTTTGTGGTTCCCCAGCACAAGAAATGGTAGAGGCTTCTTCTCCCGTTCTATAGGTTGCCTTTTAGTTTTGTTGATTGTTGCCTTCACTGTGCAGAAATATTTTGATGAAGTTCCAAAAGTTTATTTTTGTTTTTGTTTCACTTGCCCCAGGAGACACATCTCCAAAGGAGTTCCTACAGCCAATGTCAAAGAGGTTACTGCCTATGTACTCCTTTAGGATTTTTGTGGTTTCAGGTCTTACATTTAGGTCTTTAATCCATGTTGAATTTATTTCTGTGTATGGCATAAGAAAGTGGTCCAGTTTCATTCTTTTGTATGTTGTTGTCCTGTTTTCCCAACACCATTTGTTGAAGAGACTGTCTTTTTCCCATTGGATATTCTTTCTTGCTTTGTCAAAAACTAATTAACCATAATTGTGGGCTTTCTCTTCTGTTCCACTGATCTATGTGTCTCTTTTTGTGCCAGTGCCATACTGTTTTGATCACTACAGCTTTGTAATATGACTTCACATCCAGGATTGTGATGTCTCCAGTCTTGCTTTTACTTTTCAAGGTTGCTTTGGCTATTTGGGGTCTTCTGTGCTTCTATACAAATCTTAGGATTGTTTGTTCTAGCCCGGTGAAAAATGCAGGTGATATTTTGTTAGGGATTGCCTTGAATGTGTAGATTGCTTTGGTTAGTATAGACATTTAACAATATTTGTTCTTTCAATTCATGAGCATGCACATCTTTCCATTTCTTTGTGTCTTCTTCAATTTCTTTCATCACTGCAGGTCTTTTGCATCTTTAGTCAAGTTTATTCTTAGTTATCTTGTAGTTTGGGGTGCAATTATAAATGGGATTGATTCCTTAATATCTCTTTCTGCTGATTTATTATGTGTATAGAAATGCAAAGATTTCTGTATGTTGACTTTGTATCCTGTGACTTTACTGAATTCATGTGTTAGTTCGAATACTTTTTTGGTTGGAGTCTTTAGGTTTTCCATACATGGTATCATGTCATCTGCAAGTAGTGGAAGTTTTACTTCTTCCTTACCAACTTAGATGCCTTTTTATTTCATCTTTCTTTTCTTTCTCTTTCTTTCTTTCTTTCTTTCTTTCTTTCTTTCTTTCTTTCTTTCTTTCTTTCTTTCTTTCTTTCTTTCTTTCTTTCTTTCTTCTTTCTTTCTTGTCTGATTGCTGTGACTAGGACTTCCAATACTATGTGGAAGAAAAGTGGTGACAGTGGACATCCTTGTCTTGTTCCTGAACTTAGTGGACCAGCTCTCAGTTTTTCCCCATATAGGATGATGTCAGCTGTGGGGTTTTCATATATAGCCTTTATTATGTTGAGGTATGTTCCCTCTCAACTTACTTTGTTGAGGGTTTTGACCATGAATGGATGTTGTACATTGTCAAGTGCCATTTCTGCATCTACTGAAATGACTATGTGCTTCTTACCCTTTCTCTTATTGATGTGATGTATCACGTTGATTGATTTGTAAATATTGAACCACCCTTGCAACCAAGGAGTACATTCCATTGGATCGTGTTGAATGATTTGTTAATGTATTCTTGGATTCAAATAATTATTTATTCAGAATTTTATTGAGTGTTTTATTGAGAATATTTGTATCCATGTTCATCAGGGAGGGATACTGGCCTGTAGTTTTCTTTTCTAGTGGGGTTTCTTTATGGCTTTGGTATCAAGGCAGTGCTGACCTCATGGATGATTTTGGAAGATTTTCTTCCTTTTCTACTTTTTGGAATAGTTTGAGAGGAATTCTTCTTTAAATATCTGGTAGAAATCGCTTGTGAAGCCATTTGGCTCTGGAATTCTGTGTGTTTGGGGATTTTTGATTACTGATTCAACTTCTTTGCTGGCTATTGGTCTGTTCAAATTTTCTATTTCTTCCTGTTTAAGTTTTGGTAGTTTATGTGTTTCTAGGAATTTATCTATTTCTTCCAGGTTTTCCAATTTTTTGGCATATAGTTTTTCATAATTGTCTCATAATTATTTGTATTCCTGTGGTTTTGGTTGCTATTTCTCCAGTCTCATCTGTGATTTTATTTATTAGAATTATTAGTCCTATCTCTTTTCTTTTGGATAAGTCTGGCTAGAAGTTTGTCGATTTTATTGTTCCCTCTCCCCGCAAAGAACCACCTCCTGGTTTCATTGATCTGTCTCGTTTTTTTAGTTTCTATGTTATTTATTTCTACTCTAATCTTTATTATTTTCTTCCTTCTTCTGGCTCTGGGCTTCTTTAGTTGTTATTTTTCCTGTTCTTTTAGGTGTAAGGTTAGGTTGTTTGAGATTTTTCTTGCTTCTTGAGGTAGGTCTGTATTGCTATAAAGTTCTCTCTTAGAACCACTTTTGTTGCATCACAAAGGTTTGGGACCACTGTGTTTTCATTTTCATTTTTTCTATGTATTTTTTATTTCTTCTTTGATTTCCTGGTTGACCCATTAATTGTTTAGTAGCATGTTGTTTAACCTTCACATATTTGTGGTCTTTCCAAATTTTTCTTTGTGGTTGATGTCTAGTTTCATAGAACTGTGGTCAGAGAAAGTGTATGGTATAATTTCAGTCTTTTTGTATTTGTTCAGGCCTGATTTGTGACCTAATATTTGATTTATTCTGGAGAATGCTTTGTGTGCACTTGAAAAGAATGTGTATTCTGCTGTTTTAGGATGGAAAGTCCTGAATATATCTAAGTTCATCTGGTCCACTCTGTCATTCAAAGCCATTGTTTCATTGTTGATTTTCTGTTTGATGATCTGTCTATTGATACAAGTGGGGTATTAAAGTCCCTTGCTATTATTGTTTTAAATATTTGGGTGCTCCCTTCTTGGGTGCATAAATATTTACAATTATTATATCTTCTTGCTGGATTGTCCCTTTTATTATGATATAATGTCCTTTTTCATCCCTTGTTACAGTCTTTGCAGTTTTTTGTTTTGTTTTGTTTGTTTTGTTAAAGAAGAGTGAGTGTACACAAGCAAAAGGGTAGGGGCAGAGGGAAAGGGAGAGAAAGAATCTTAGGCAGGCTCTATGCTTAGCATAGAGCCTGATGTGGGACTTCAGCTAACAATTCTGAGATTGTGACCTGAGTGGAAATCAAGAGTTGGATGCTTAACTGAATAAACCACCCAGGTGACCCTACAGTCTTTGTTTAAAGTCTAGTTTGTCCAATATAAGTATTGCTACTCCAGATTTCTTTTGACATCCTTCTGAGCGATAAATAATTTCTCCATCCCTTAATCTTCATGTGTCTTTAGGCCTAAAATGTGTCTCTTGTAGGCAGCATATAGATGGGTCTTGTTTTGTTTTTTAACCCATTCTTCCTGACACTTTATGTCTTTTGATTCGAGCATTTAATACATTTACATTCAAAGTAATTATTGATAGATATGTATTTAGAGCCATCTTATTACTTGTTTTGTTATTATTTCTGGAGATTTCTCTGATTCTTTCTTGTCTCTGTCACTTTTCATCTCTTTTGCACTCAAAGCGACCCCTTAGTATTTCTTACAGGGATGGTTCAGCAATCATGAACTCCTTTAGTTTTCATTTGTCTGGAAAACTCTTTATTTCTCCTCTTCTGGATGATAGCTTTGCTGGATAAAGTATTCTTGGTTGAGATTTTCCCCATTCAGCACTTTGAATATATTATGCCACTCCCTTCTGACTTGCCATGTTTCTATTAAGAACTCTCCAGCTACTCTTGTGGGTGTCCCCTTGTAAGTTAAGGACTACTTTTGTCTTGCTGCTTTTAAAGATTTATTCTTTATCACTATATTTTTGAAATTTGATCACAATGTATCTCGATGTTGACCTGCTTTTATTTATTTTGATGGGAGTTCTCTGTTCCTATTAGATCTGGATATTTGTTTCCTTCTCCAGATTAGGGAAATTTTCTGCTATTATTTCTTGAAATAAATGTTCTGTCCCATTTTCTCTTTCTTCTTCTGGGATTCCTAAATATGAATGCTATTATATTTAATGGGGTCACTGAGTTCCCTAAGTCTATTTTCATTTTGCATAATTTTTCTTTCTCTTTTTGTTCAGCTTGAGTGCTTTCCATTATTTTGTCTTCTAGGTCATTAATTCACTCCTCTGTTTCTTCCATCCTACTGTTCATTGCATCATGCCTGTTTCCAATCTCATTTATTGCACTTTTCATCTCTGATTGATTCTTGTTTCACTCTTTTAGCTCTGTGGTAAAGGTCTTACTGAGGTCTTCTATTCTTTTCTTAAGTCCAGTGAGTATCCTTACAATTGTTGCTTTAAATTCTCCATCAGGTATGTTACTTATATCTGTTTCACTTAGATCTCTGGCCACAGCCAAATCTTGTTCTTTCATTTGGGGTAAATTCCTCTGTATTGGCATTTTGTCTGTGTTTCTGCTTTCTTCTGTATTTTAGAAAAGCCAGTTATGTCTTCTGATTCTGAAAGTAATAGCCTTGAAGAAGAGGTCATGTCATGCTCAGGGCCTGGTGCTTCAGGGAATGTCTCCAGTGTGGGCTGCATGTGCTCTGCTGTTGTGTCTTGGCTGCTATATCCTTAAATCCAGTTGTCTGCAGAGGCTCTCCTTGCCTCCTGTGGGCATTGTTTGATCCTTGGCTTGGATATGATGAGTTTTAACTAAGTGTGCTCTGGTCTGCTTATGAAATGAGCAGACCAGACTATACCAAAACTGAGTCCCTGGAAACTTGGGTCTGGAAATATGGTGTTGTCATAAGTTTGTGCTGGTCTTCTTTTCATTTTTTATTTCTTTTTATTTTTTTAATTATTTTTTCAGTGTTCCAAGATTCATTGTTCATGCACCACACCCAGTGCTCCATACAATATGTGCCCTCCTCAATACCCACCAACAGGCTTACCCAACCCTCTACTCCCTCCCCTCCAAAACCCTGTTTGTTTCTCAGAGTCCACAGTCTCTCATGCTTCATCTCCCCCTCTCCAATTTCCCCCAATTCACCCTTCCTTTCCTTCTCCCAATGTGCTCCATGTTTTTCCTTATGCTTCGTACATAAGTGAAACCATATAATAATTGACTCTCCCTGCTTGATTTATTTCACTCAGCATAATCTCTTCCAGTCCCGTCCCTGTTGATACAAAAGTTGGGTATTCATCCTTTCTGATGGAGGCATAATATTCCATTTTATATATGGACCATATCTTTATCCATTCATCTATTGAAGGGCATCTTGGCTCTTTCCACAGTTTGGTGATTGTGGCCATTGCTGCTATGAACATTGGGGTACATATGGCCCTTCTTTTCACTGCATTTGTATCTTTGTGCTGGTCTTCTGAGGGAGGGTCCCACCATGCTAAGACTGAGGCAACCTTGACTAAGAAGGGCAGTCCTGCCAGAGCCAGGAGGTGGGGCTTGGTGTTATTAAGTTAGGCAGCCTGTGTTGATGAGGTGCTGTTTCCTGCAGGTGGCTCTGTGTTTATGCTGAGGGGTGGGGGAGGAAAATGGTGCCAGTCAATGCCTTTGTTCCCAGAGAGGCTTCTCTGTGAACACTGCCTCTCAGGGATGCATTCCCAAAAGAGTGAATAATCTCCCCCACTGCATGCCCCAGGCATTCTTCAGATAGCTGTTCCAAAGTCATCAACTCCTGGATTGTTTGCTTGCCTTCTCTCCAGGAGCAAGTAATGCCCTCCTATCTCTATCCTAGCAAAGTCCACTGACCTTTAAAATGCTAGGCTTTAAGCTCCTCTGGTTGCAAGAACACAAAATCCAGCCCCTCTTGTCTTCCAAACCAATGGCTTCAGGGAAATGTTTTCCTTGTGTTTTCTCCCATATGCTGTGCTCCAATCTTTCAGCCTTCTCAGCAACCACATCTCCCTCCCCTCTGCAAGACCCATGATCCATTTTTACCCTAAACAATGTCTCTGCATTTCCCACCTTTGATGTGGCCTATTCTCTCCCTGTAGTTGTAGAGTTTGTTCTGACAGTCTTCACTTTGATTTCTGGGATATTTGGGATGATTTGATAATTATCTAATTGTGCTTATCAGAAGAGATGAGGCAAGGGTCCTCCTACTCCACTACCGTATTACTCTATCTTGAGAATGACTAAGAGAATGGTGAAAATTTTAAAAATTGAGAATACTCAATGCTTGAGAGAATGCACTCATTGTTGGTGGGAATGCAAAATGGTGCAACAACTTTAGAAGTCAGTTTGGCAGTTTCTCACAAAGCTAAGCATAGTCTTATCATATGATCTAGCAATTGTGCTGCTAGATAGTTACCCAATTGATTTAAAAATCTATGGTCATTTGGAAAGTGTCATGGTTCTGGTGGCATCCAGTGAGCTGACCCTTAAAAATTCAGGAGATAGGGTGTTAATCTTATACCAGACCATATCCATATCCACAGCAGCTCTCCAAGGAGAATAGCCTCTGGTATGTTAGAAAAAATAAAAATATATAAAAAATAAATGAAAACCTAACCTGAATAAGTGGTTACAGTATTTTTATTATTATTATTTATTATAGCTTTATTATTATTAAATCACCCAAAACTGGAAGCAGTCAAGATGCCCTTCAATAGGTGAATGGATAAACAAACTGTGATATATTCATACAATGGGATATCATTCAGTGCTAAAAAAAAATTGGCTCAAGCAACAAGACAGTATGGGGAACTCTCAATGTATATTGTTTAGTGAAAAAAGCCAGTCTGAAAAAGCTTCATACTGTATGATTCTAGTTGTGTGGCATTCTGGAAAAACCGAAACTGTAGATACAATGGAAGTGGTTGCCAGGGGCTCAGGGTGGGAGGTGGGTGGAGGAATGAAGCATAGATTGTTTTTAGGGAAGAGAGTATCTGTATAATAAAGTAATAATATATACATGGCATTATTTATTTGTCAAAGTACAATGAACTTTACAACACAAAGACTGAATCTTTATGTAGTTTAAAAAAATAATTTAGGGGGTCAAGGATATCAGAAAGGAACTCAGAGTGTGACAAGAGAATCTAACTGTATTACAAATATATGAGACAGCCTCATGGAAGGGAGTGTGTGTGTTGGGGGTTGGAGAATAGGTCCTGACAGAAATTAGTTTGGCAATAAGTCTGTAAAACCAAAGACATGAAGAACTATACATAAGCATTGTAATCTAGTTGATATAGTTTGTTTCCATGGAGGCATGGGTTAACAATTCTGATGGGGTTATGTAAAGGGATTAAAAACTAGATAGATAGATGGAAGATAGTGACAACCAGGTTTCTCACTTTTGGCTTGGGATTTTATAGATAAGAAAGGGGAGAAAACTAAAATGATCCATGTGGTAAGGGATGAGAATTGAAGAATTGAAGATATCAGTATGAAATCATGTTTAACTTAATACAGATACAGATAGTCACATATAGAAATGTTTAAAGATATGTGTACATGCATAGGTTAATAAACACATGCATATTTCTTTGCTGTGTCATCTAATAGGGCCTAGGGCTCCTGAGACCACAGGAGCAAAGAGCACATCTAACATCCAGATCTTGATTTTTAATACTATTCTATAATAAAAGGGTTGATAACTCCTTAGAGAAATAGCTGATTCTAGGACTGGCACAGGAAATATACAAGATAAGCCTGACATCTTTTAGTGCCAGAAAGTAAGGAAGTGTTTTTAAAAAAAGTCATACACTGATAGCAATATATCAAGGGAGCACAGGACCCAACTGAAAGAGCTCCTAGTAGCTAAAATTAGAACAATTGAAGCAACAGAATAAATAAAAGTATTACGGGATTATAAACCAAAGCATAAAATAACTATAGATATGTCCATACTGATACAAATAAATTACTGAAGAAATTAACAGATGGATGAGAAGAAAGAAATCTATGCAGAAAAAATCCAAATAACTTATGTAGCTAATCAACCCTCAAGAAGGGGGGAGTATAACGCTTCACTCCTTAGGTATGTGCTACATATAGTAACATTTTCCAAAGAGTAAAATATGAAAGGGGGAGCAAAAATGTAAGTTTACAGTGGAAAAACGTGATAACACCACGTTCAAAAAGTTCAACATCAACAGATATAAATCATGTAGATAGTATGCATCCTAGATATAATGTGATAAAAATGGCACTTAAACTGCACTCTCCATTCCAATAATCCATAACCCTGGTCTTATCTTGTGCTTAAGAAAAACATCAGACAAATTCCAATAGTGGGGCATCTTACAAAATACTGGACTAGTACTCCAAAAATGTCAAGAAAAGTCTAAAAAACCACTTAGAGAAGGTGAAGGAGACATGACAACTACTTGTAATGTGGTATCCTGAATGGGATCCTGCAATAGAAAAAGGACATTAGGTAAAAACTAAGGAAATTTGAAAAACTATGGACTTTGGTTAATAATAATGTAATAGTATTGGTTAGTTAATTATAAAAATGCATACTAATTTAATATGTTAACAAAAGAAGCTGGGTGCAGAGCATATGGAAAATCTCTATAATATCTCAATTTTTCTGTAAATTTAAAACTTTTCTAAAAAATAGTCTATTTTAAAATATTTGATAAACTAAAAGGTGACAAAGTCCATCTTATGGCTCTTATTTGCATTTCTTTGATTAAAGTAATGTCGAACAGCTCTTCATAGGTTTATTGTCCATGTATATTTTTCTGTCATGATTGTCCTGTTCATGCTTTTTGCCCATTTTTTTACTTGAGTATTTATCTTTCTGTTATTAGATTGCTAGATAAAGGAAATTAATTTTTGTCATATGTGCTCTTTTCCAATTTGTCATTTGCCTTTCAATTTTATTTATGACATTTTCTTTTTTTTTTTAATTTTTATTAACATATAATGTATTATTTGCCCCAGGGTACATGTCTGTGAATCGTCGGGCTTACACATTTCACGGCACTTAACAGC